>NCQV01098505.1:0-15092 GCA_002740545.1 Lophocereus schottii
ATTACTTAGATAAATATGTTACACTTGGATTTGTTATCATCAAAACTAAATATATTTATGCAACACACAAGCTCCACAATTATGGGAGGGCCAGCCAGATGGCGATGAAGCTATGGTAGCGCCTAGGCCTGTCCAACCAGATCTGGACAAATCAAGACGGTAAGATTCACATGGCCCAAGCAAGTCCAGCAACGAAGGAGGTCCAAGGCTCATAACGGATGAGCCTAGAACAAGGGGAACTGGCCCTAATAGCACAGCAGTGAGAGGGAGTGAGTCCAGCCCCACTGCAGACTCAAGCCCAGGATCAGCCTAGGATAGGGCCCATCAGACCGATAGTTCAGTTGTCGAGCCTAGCCTAAATAGCAAGGGACAGTGAGACTGTAAGGCTCCGAGACATTTACAAGATTATATTTGTTATACGATGCATGCTCCAAACCCCTCTTCCTATGCAAGTCTGATCCAAAAAGTATCTTCAGGTAAACCATATCCCATAACTAATTACGTCATATGCAATAATTTTTCTGATGCGCATAGACGTTATTTGGCTGCTATTACCAAAATTGTGGAGCCTAGGTCTTTTCATGAAGCGGTTAAAGATCCTCACTAGAGAAAAGCAATTGCCAAGGAAATAGAGGCCTTGGAGTTAAATAAGACTTAGACGGTTGTTAATTTACCACTAGGATGGAAGCCTATCAGTTGTAAATGGGTGTATAAGGTAACATATAACTTCAATGGGAGTATAGAAAGGTATAAGGCCTGTCTCGTGATCCAAGGAGATAAACAAGTGGAAGGGTTTGACTACAATGAGACTTTTGCTCCTGTGGCCAAAATGGTGGGTGTTTGATGCTTCCTTTCAATGGCCATTGCAAAAGGATGGGACCTACATCAGAAGGATGTTAATAACACCTTCCTTCATGGAGACTTCGAAGAAGGATTTCATATGATGATGCCCCTAGTTTTTAAAATTGCCATATCTAATAAAGTATGTCATCAACAGAAATCCCTATATAAATTGAAGCAAGCACCAAGGCAATGGTTTGTAAAGCTCTCTTCCAAACTTCTCAATTATGGATTTATCTGATCTTATCCAGATTATTCTCTTTTTATATATAAGAAGGGTGAAAGGTTTATGGCCTTGCTTGTTTATGTTGATGATTTAGTACTAATGAGTAATGACAATGATTGATGTGCTCAGTTCAAAGCTTATCTTCACAACTATTTCTGCATCAAGGATTTAGGGTTGCTGAAATATTTCCTGGGCATAGAGGTGGCATGCAATGTAAAGGGCTTGTTCCTATATCAACGAAAATATGCACTTGAAATTGTTGATAACCAAGCCCGCAGAATTTCCTATGGAGACTAACCATAAGTTGGGATTAACAATGGGAAAACATCTCACAGATCCCAGGTAGTATCGTCGTCTCGTGGGGTGCCTTATTTACTTGACTTCCTACTACGCCTGAGTTAAGCTATTTAGCTGACATTCTATCACAGTTCATGCATGCACCCAAAGAAACCCACATGGAAGCTGCAAAACGAGTGTTATGACATATCAAGGGTACTCTTAGGTAGGGAATTCTTTTACGCAATGATGCTGATTTAAAGATTGTTGCCTTCTGTGGCTCAGATTAGGGTGCATGCCCCCTTACTAGAAAATCCCTTACTAGGTATTTTATTGTACTCGAAGGATCCTCGATAGCTTGGAGAACCAAGAAGCAAACTACTGTGTCTTGCTCCTCAGCTCAAGCAGAATACATAGCTATGGCTACAATTACTGGCAATTTGATTTGGATTAAATCTTTTCTCGCTTCCATGAGGCTATTTCTTACTCATCCTATGTAGTTAAATTGTGATAATCAGGTAGCCTTAGACATATCCAAGAATCCTGCATTTCATGAGAGGACCAAGCATATCAAGATGGACTGCCACTTTGTACGTGAACGACTGCTATATGGCGAATTAGTGATTGGATATATACAGTCAAGAAATCAAGTGGCAGATATCTTCACCAAAGCTTTAGGCAAGCAACCATTCATTTTGTTATGGTCCAAGTTGAGCATGGTTAATCCCTATGCTCCAACTTAAGGGGGAGTGATAAAATATATGACAACTGCAAAAGATATTGTGAAAGATATTGTAAATATTTTATTCTCATTCTAGATATATTGTAGAGATATTTGTTGCTTAGCCACCAAGGGTTAGGGTTTGTTTAGTCATATATGTAAAGCCTTGTATGCCTACCATGATGAATGAGAAAGATAGGATTGAGAACACGAGCTCGGCTTTTCCCTTCTTCTACTCTTCTTGTTGGCTTCTTCAGAAGTCAATGAGGGAGAGCTAGGATGTTTCCATAACTAGAAAAGAAGAGAGAAAATATTATGGGATAGGCCATCGAAGGGCTTGCTTGGATGAGAGGTGGGGGAGAGTGAGACAAATAAGGGACAGTGAGAACTCTCCTCAACCCGTGTTTGGGAATAAAAAAACGAAGAGAGAGGAGTAAAGGGGAGTGACTCTTACCCTTTTTAACTCTCCTCAACTCTCTGTATTCATACTCCACAAAATGGTTGTAAGGAGGAGTAAGGAGGAGTTGAAGAATTACTAAAATGCAATTTTACTTCTTTATCCTTATAACCTATTCTTACCATATATGTATTTTTAAAAGTTCAAGGATATATATGTCATTGACTTCAGTTAGTCTTATTTAATCTCCTATTTTTCTAAACAACCATAAGTCTTCACTCTTATTGCTCCCAAACAAGGGTAAGTAACTTACTGCTATTTACTCCCATTAATCTTACTCCCGCTTACTTTTATTTATTTTTATTTTTTGACTCACTCTCCTCCTAAACGGACCCTAAGAAGCTAGTGGCGTGTTCGGGCTTTTTTTGACTTTTTCTCCTTTGGTTTCCTTCTTGGCCAAAGATGGGAAGGGGTTAAGCGCCGAGCAAAGGAAGTGGGCCCAATTCTTCGATTGTCACCATTTCTTAATTATTTGTAAAAGTATGCAATTTTCTGTAAAATAAAAAAAAATTAGTACCTAAAATTTAACAATTATTTCGCATCAAAATTAAGAAAATAAGGTACAAAAATATATGAATTTTGGACTGACTAATTCACTAAATAAGATTACATGAAATAGAAAAAAGGATAACAATAGAAACATTCTTAGATTACATTAAATACGTAGAAGTATGGCAAAGAGTGCCCAATGTATATAAATACGTATGTACAAGTGCTCACCACTTTGGGTGCAAACAACAGTTACATAACTATGTAAATATATTTCCATGCTTAGTAATAAGTAGCCCCTAATTAGGGACTCATTCAGCACCATTCATTGTGTCTCAAGATTTTTAAACATAATTCAGCATGTTTCAGAACGATTCAGTATGTTTCAACATATTTTAGCATGATTCAACGTATTTCAGCAACAAGTATCAATAAGTACTTATTATAAGTTACAAACGACTTGCCCAAGTCTGAAATGTTTATAGGGTGTTCATTTTTTGGCAGATCGAAGAGGCACCCTATATCGCATTGACTATTTCGTTTTAGTCCCTGATTCAAGATATTGCAAATTTTTTGTTCCAGTCCATTCAAAGCCAAATAAGCTATATTGAAATCGAGAAACTTGACATTCATAATAATTAATCATAAAAAAACCTGAGGGAGGAAAAAACAAAAAAATAATTTCAAACCACTTAGTGCCAATTTCATATATAAACTTTTGAAATATAATGTAATGAAATAATTAATTAAACTTATGTAAATATCAAAATTGATAATTTCTTTTACCCTAAGAAAAGGATAAATTTACTAACAATTCAGTCCAATAGGTCGACTCCAAGGCTTTTTCCCGTTAGATCTGGTCTAGGCAAAGTACTCATTCCACCTGGTCTTTGGTTTCAACATATTTATGAAATACGGATTCCACGCAAACTGGTCTGCTCTGGTTGAGTTCGTGTTTGGAACAATTAACACCCCAAGTTGTTGCCTTATCCAAAGTAACTTAATTCAATCATAAGGAATAAATAAATTTTAATCATCTGGTTTGGTTTTATTTAAAATTCTTCATTTTTTTCTTGTACATATCATGTTATTGGTTGATCCTTCACAATGAATTTTACTTTGTAATATTTTTATATTAAACAATGTAAATGAAGAACATCTATGATCAAAATAAATAAATAAAGAATGTGGCCACAAAATTTTTTTATTCCTTCATCTGTATTTGCTAACAGACAGAGTTATTATGTAGTAGACAACTGGTCACCATTCATATGCTAGTCTCACTCCACTAAATGCAATAAAAATGCATGAATTTCATATACCTATGAAATTTAGGTATAGTTTTGACTAATTTTAAAATACGTTAGTGTAGGTTGCTTGACATGCTATTTAGTGATGATTTTCAATCACTAAACTATATCCATGGCCTTGAACACAACTTTATGGTTTGTAACTATGGGGTTAAATAGCCCTTGAATGTAGAGTCCATGTTTGGAAACCTTATCTCTCGATTATAGTCAAATGACCCAAAAAAATTATGTTGTTGACTCTTAGTGTTTAGTAAAACATTCTAAGCATCCACAAAAGAGAGAATACCATAAAATAGAGTGTCATTCAAGCAGTTTCGGCACTTTTGTTGCCGACCCTAGTAGTGATACTTAAGAAGTCCAGAACTGAAGGGGTATAAATTAACTAAGCGCTTCGATTTTTTTTAAGAAAACTATATATATCATTAACACATGGCATTATGCTTGAGTAGCCTATTTCTTAACCATTATGGATCCCATAATGTAGGCACATTGAGAAGCATTCTCTTTAAAAGCTAAGCCTAGTGCTTTGTGGAATGATTACAATTTTTCCCTGACAAGAATCGAACGTCATCAATTTTAGTCCAACAATGAGGGAATAGCCACATTCTTATTATACGAATCCTCCCTGGAGGCCTTGTCCTTAAGCCTAAAACCTAGATGGAACATGAAGCCAATGTTTTAAGGTGGCATGTACATAAAATTGTAAGTGATGACTTCGTATTTACTGAGTTCTAAATGTTTGTGGCATCACTGGTCTATCACATCACCTACTTTTTAAATTATATTCCCGTCAACTTCTTATTATGTATTGCCTTTCTGAATCATTCACAGATCATGCATTAACGGTGCATAGTGAATGTAGGACCCAATAATGCCAAATCACCTTTAAAGGAGGTTAATACATGATAAAAAAATAATTACAAGTCAAAACTTAACTACAAAACATATCAAGATATAAAGAACTCAAGGACATTGGACTAGCAGATCAAGGACACTAAGTAATACAAGTAAATAGCATAACACAAAGAATATGATTTTTTTTAAAAAAAACGATTCACACCCTCCAATTGGGATATGTCCTTGCCTAAGGGGTCATCTGTATGATTAAGCCAATCTGGTGTTAATCTTCAATGAGATTACACAACCAGTTGTCTGCCAGGACCTTAACAACAAACCCTTCATTCTCCTCTTAGAGTGTTTTCACCTAAGTCCTTACTTAGGTTAGATGATTCTCATAGCCAACCCTCTTGCTTACAAATAGAGTTCTTCTAACCCTCTTACCTCAAAAGGATTCTCTAATGGGTGCATAAAAACAATAATAATTTTGAATTGATCACTTAAAAGTATAATAAACATTTAGAATATGAGTTAAGCTCTTGTGTTATGTGTTTCAATCTTCTCTATTAACAAAGTCTTTTACCTATAAGCATTGATGAAAAACATAGCTATTGGATATTCTAGAATATTTCATTATAGTTTTTTTTCTCTAAAGAGTATTAGATGGTTCAAGGGCCTCGACTGTTGCCTCTAATCTCGACAGCAATTGAATTCATTCTTGACTTTGTTTCACTTTCGTAGGCAAGTTCTCAACCTTATTTTATAGCTGCAACTATTGTTTTCTTCTTTTAATAAGCCATATTAGTTTCTTTCAAGCTTGATGTGGGTAACTTACATTTTAGGCGTAGTTGACCTATAGCCAGCTCTTCTATAAATCAATTTTGGCTTTTCCATGATTTGGAACACTTTTAAATTTGCTCTTCTTGATTTCAAAATGTTGCAAGCTAGTTTATAGTAAAAGCCATAAAATTAATCCTGCTTTTTGAGAGAACAATTAATAATTAGTAAGATAATTAGCCACTTAAGTTTTAAATAATTTAATTAACCTAATTAACCATGTTATGAAATTCACTATTTTCAGTAGCATAAAATATAGCAGAAATTTTAGGTAAAAGGCAATAATTTTTTTATATGACTTGGTCTAAGCTAGTTTTTCTTGGAAATGCATATATTAATCAAATTTATCATCAATGAATAGAGATGCAATTTCCAAACATTACAAGTTTGATAAGAATACATGAAATACATTATAAACATGTTCCAAGTTGATGAGATTTTCATGACTCTCACATAGGTCATCAAGTGGCATGCTTGTCAAATTGACATGAAGAGCCCATGGAAGCCGAACTCTAGTATTAAATCCTTTAGGCAATCATTAACTTAGGGAACTTGCCATGCTAGTCACTTATGAATATTAATCACATGATTAAAACTTAAACTACTTAAACATGTATAATTAATTGACCCAAAACTATAACAAATGTGCTTTGAACTTAAATCATATGTAAACTTCTAAAGTACAAAGTTATGCCACATTGAGAGGAATCTACAATGAATGTCCATAAGATACCTTTGAAGTGAAGCGAGTAACATGTCAAAGGACTTAATTTACCAACCAAATGTACATTTGAATTGAAGAACATGCAAAACACAAGAG
Source organism: Lophocereus schottii (assembly GCA_002740545.1). Lineage (NCBI taxonomy): Eukaryota > Viridiplantae > Streptophyta > Magnoliopsida > Caryophyllales > Cactaceae > Lophocereus > Lophocereus schottii. Next base: position 6,814 of record NCQV01098505.1, read on the forward strand.
AATCTTGAGTAGCTTACACGTACTGGATATGGTCCCTTCTCATATTCTTCTAATAACTTATGATATAAAAACTCTTTATTACTAAATAAATAATTAAAGTCTCTTTCATTGGCATTGTTTAGACAAGCCTCATTATGTTGTGAGACAATTTGTGTCACTGTGGATTGTAGCTTACATTTTCATTAATTGAAGTGTGTACAAAATTCTCTTTTGATATGTTGGGAATTACTGGAGCTATAGGCACATTCTCACCATGGGAAACCCACTTTTACAACCTGGCATAAAGCTATAGATTATTAAATGGGTAAGGACTTAATATTTACATTGATGACTGACATTCCCACATTTTGAACATGGGTGAACAACTTCCTCGAACCACATGCATTATCAAAGGAAACTTTCACAAAACCCTGAGTCCGACTCCTATATTCATCAATATAGTTTGACTTCTNTAACCAACTTTTATCCACATTCCAATAAGAATAAGCATTGTGAACAACATCAATTTGTTGTCAAAATAAATTCACCTATATGAATATATTGAATTTATATCATAAAAGCAAATGAAAAAGCAATTGACAAAATATGATTTGGTCTTAAACGTCACAACTAGCATAGTTAAACATTAGTTACTTCTCATTTCAATTAATATAAAAGGTGTTTACTCGGACCATTTTTGTTGCCAATGACATGATCATATAGAAGAATGTCACCCAACATACACTCGTAAACAAACTTCAATAGAATGAGCTATGTTAACTAAAAGACCTTAGAACTATAGGACTTATTATTTCCTTTAGCAACAAATATTATAAACAATTGAGTTCAATCAACCCAGGACTAGAAATCTAACGTGCACAATATTTCAAAATAATCCCGATGTGATGCATTTCTTAATGTAGATTTTGATCTCAAGGTACATTTCCCATAAAGATGAAGGGCCATTAGATCTTGTTTGCACACATGTTTGAATAGGATCATTAGAATTGCCTGTAAGTAGTATGCTCAATAGGGCCATTGGGTATCTAACAACCTAGAGCCTCAAAGGTAGAGTCCAATGATCTTGAAATCGTATTGTCAATCACCGTGATTAGGTTAGCAAAAACATAGCCTTCTCAGAACTTTAAAATCACCGTGAATTGAGCTTAAAAAGAAATTTATTACACATTAATTATTTTTCCAACATATGAATCTATGTATCTATTCCATGACACTTAAATTACTTGTAATTATGTGATTCCATGATATAAAGATGTACCACAATTGTATGCTTAAACTTTGGTGATTTTTGTTGTTACTTAAGATGCTATGATGGTTAATTAAAATAATTATAATTTGATTGCTCAGGTTATCTTCCTAATTATCTAATTTTACAATCTTTAAGAAGCAAGATTAGCTGTGTGATTTTTAATGATGTAACAACTGGTAACATTTGGGATGCTCAGAAAGTAGATTCAAATATAAGTCAAATTAAGCAAAGACCAAAAACACTTTTGATGAAAGGGAGACTTGTAATTAACCATACCAGAATTGGAGAATGTGAAGATCAAAGCTTGAAAGAGCTGTTTCTGGTTAGCAAATGAGGAATGCAATGGCTAAAACATTGAATGAAGGCTGGTGAACCATTTCTCTAACAAATAAAATGTCAAGAACTAACTGAGCAGATGTAGAAAAAGAGAACAGATGTCAAGGCTCTTGAATCAGATAGTAGCCGTTAGAGAGAAGCATCTAACAAAATATTTTGAAGCATCCAATGGCTACATCTTCATCATGCACCAACGATCTCATTCTTAGTGCTTATACATATAGAGACCTCACTAAAGAGATAGAGTATGCAAAACCTAAATAGCTTAAATCCTATTTTAAAAGTTCTATTGTGCTATTGAGTGGTCAATTTCAAATCACTATAATCTTTGTAAACATAGTTGAGATTTCTTGTGAAGTAAAAGGGTTATGAGAATCCTGATTGTAAGTAAGAGGTTGGCTAAGATTGTCTCCTTTCTAAGTGTGGATTTAAAAGAAGTCACTCCAAGGGAGGTCTTGAAAGGTCTATTGTAGTCAAGGTGCTTGGCTGCATGCTTACAAATTGTATAAATCTCAAAGCAGATTAATATAAATGGTTGAATTATATGGAAGGGACCTTAGGTGGGGAAAAACCCAGTTAGAGGGGTGAACCTTGTTAAAAGACATCATGTTGTTTACTTTCTACATTATGCTTTTACTGCTCCTTGATATTTTTGCTCAGTGTCCTTAACTTTATTATTCAGCATCCTTGAGTTTGTTATTAACTATTATATTATTTAATTAAGTTTATTTTTACCTGTTTGTGGTCACCCTATTCTGCACTCTCTAGTGCAACCAGGGTTACTTGGGGCCAATAATTCACCTTAGAGCTAGTTTCACCACCTGCAACTTAACGGTTAAGTAGGTAAAGATCAATGTCCACTTCAAGAGTGGCTAGGATCATGAAGGTAGATCTATGTCTAGACCTCCTTGTATTTTCTATATTTAGCTTTGCTCATTAGAAAAGGCTTACATAGATTTGACAGATGGATCAAGACTATGAGCTATGGAACATATTGTTAAGGCTCCAGTCCAAATCATGCACACAGTTGGTACTAAACAGTTAGAGAAGCCCATTCACCAATATACCCCTAAAGAGCATTAGAGAGTGCAGAAAAATAACACGGCACTTAATGCTTTGGAGTAATGGTGAGGTTATCTCTGTGTGACCAAAAGGTCATGAGTTCGAGCCGTGGAATCAGCCACTGACAAAGTCAGGTTAGGCTGCCTATAATTCACCTCTTGGGGTGCGGCTCTTACCCGGACCCTGCGTGAACACGGGATGCTTGTGCATCGGGCTGTCCTTTTTTAGTGCTTTATATTATGCTCTAGATGCTATTGAGTTCAACAGAATTTCTAATCATGAAACAGTAACCGATGTGTGGAATACTTTAGTTACCATGTATGAAGGAACAAGTCAGGTTAGGGATTCAAATATAAGCACCTACTTAGACAAGTATGATTTTTCAACATGCTTCTAAATGGTGCAAAGGATATGTTTATCAAAATTTTCTAACATCATCAACTAAGTATGTCTCCTAAAGAAATCTACACAAGTGAAGATATGGTAATGAGGTTATCGAGAAATCTCACAATGAACTAATAAGAAGTAAAGGTAATGGCTATTGAAGAGGCTCACAACCTAAGGCCATGAAACTAGAGGATCTGGTAAGAAAACTCGTAACTTATGAGATCCACCTCCAGGAAGAATAAGAGAAACCCTCAATAGAGGGGCAGCCCTGAAAGGTATAGTCAAGGCTAAAATAGTTATGCTAACCTAAGGCTTCCATAAGATGCTTAAGAAGAAGAACTTTGACTTCAAGAAGCTTTAAAAAGGATCATCCTCAAAAGGCAATAAACGTATAAAATCATCATCTCAGATCCTTGAAATTAACACAATTCTCTGCTTAGGTTGTGGTCAACCAAAACACATGATGAAAGTAACTAGGTTGCCAACCTATGTTCATAGAAAATGAAAAGCAATTACAAGGCAAAGTCTGAAGTCTCTAGGTACTACAAACAATACCTAAGAAAGTTGAAGAAACACCCACCTAACATGTAAACTCTCTTTTTTGATGTATATAGGGATGATTTAACTGAGATTATTATGCATGGTGTGAACACTTAAAAGGAGTATCTTTCTAAAATCATATCCCTTATTCATGACTTTTAAAATATGAAAGAATGCTTACAAGATGGATTTGGTCATTATTATACAAAATGTAAGCATTTAAATGATAATAACAAATAGTCTTTCTAGGATTTTGTGATGAATTCTATGAGAAGTGACATCTCTATGAAAGAGGCTAAAGCTCTTAAAGAAGAACTATAGAAGTTGAAAATTAAAAATGAGCATGTTTTCGAACTCAAAAATCTCTTTCAAAACTCACTAAGGGATAAGAAAACGTAGACAAATTATTTATATTACAAGGTGTCTCCTTTAACAGAGAAAGTCTTGGATGGACATGATCCCAGTAATAAGACGAAATCACATTAAAATATCTTTACAAAAGAGACATTTCCATGTGAAGCTCAGAGCTATTCAAGGGACACGAACAAACATTTCTTCAAAAGGACACCAAATGAACTCTAATTAGAGATGGTGGTAAAGGAACTTTGTACATCCTAAAGATCACAATTGACGTAGTCCTAGAGTTGTTCAAGCAGGGGCACCAAAGGTTATAATGCCCTAACTTGAATATGATAACAAATCATGCACGTAGATTTCTAGTTATAAGAAGGAGAAAGGTTTCTTATTTGTTTTTGTAAACATACTTCAAGTTAAAAATTGGTCTATGTTACCTTGACAGCAAATGCTCAAGGCACATGATTGGTGATGCTACAGTGTTTTCAAAAGTTGAATAATCAAATCAAGGCAAAGTTACATTTGCAGACAAAAAGTCTAAAAAAATTATTAGAATTGGAAAAGTCGATAAAAATTCCTCTAATTCAATTGAGAATGTTTACTTAATAGGTGGCCCTAAATTAAAATTGCTTCGTACTTCTCAATTATGGGTAAGGGGAACAAAGTTACCTTCAATTCTTCTCATTGTGACGTCTCTAGCCTTCAAATTTACTCTGTCTGGAGCAAGAGTGGAAAATGTTTATGCTATTAACGTTGATCATGTTAACTCTAAGAATCATGCATGTTTTAAAGTTGTTATTGATGATGCACAGCTGCGGCATAGAAGATTGGTCATGCTATCATGCACATTATTAATCAATTATCCAAGCATAACCTTGTAAGAGGTTTTCCAAGCATACTATGACAAAGAAAAAGTTTATAATGCTTATGTAAAAGGCAAACAAGCGAGAGCTTCATTCAAGTCCCTTGAAAACCATTTCCACTATAAAGCCCCTTAAATTATTGCATATGGTTTTATGTGGTCCTATAAGATGGAGAAGTCTTAGTGGTAGTAAAGATCTACCTGCTATTGTTAATGATCATTCTAGATTTGCTTCGGTGTTCTTCTTAAAAGATAAAACAAATGCTTTTAAAGCATTTGCCAATATTGCAAATAGGTACATAACACTTAATGACTGTTAGTTCAAACTACGAGAAGTGATCATGGAGCTGAGTTTAAAGGAGAATTTATTAAGTTCTTTGATTAAATGGGAATATCACATGACTTCTCAGCACCAAGGATTCCATAACAAAACAAGGTGGTTGAAAGCAAAAATACAACCTTAGGAGATATAGGCAATTGGATCCTATGTGAAAATGATCTTTTAAAGTGCTTTTAGGCTAAAGCTATGAACACTGCTAATTATGTTTTCAACAAGTGCCTGATCAGACCATTCCTAACAAGAACTCTATATGACTCCCTCAAAGGAGTTAAGCTAAAGATTTCTTACTTCTAATCATTTGGCAACAAGTGCTTTATTCACAATGATAGAAAAGAAAATCTTAGACAATTTGATCCAAGATGTCAAGAAGGTATCTTCATTAGCTATTTTCAACAAATCAAAGCATATAGAGTATACAATAAGCGAACTAAGGTGGTTGAAAATGGCATCCATGTGGTGTTTAATGAAAACGCTAATGGGATCATCAACTCAACTTCATTTCAAGATCCTAAACTCAGTAAACATGTAATGAAGAACACGAAAGAGCTGAATCCAACAAAGCTATAACTCTGAGCTTACCGAAAGCTATCTTGAACCAATTAGAAATGTTAGGAACCCTAAAATTAAAAACACTACGTGCTTTAAAGTAAGGCAAGGATCTATACTAGATGTAAGACAGATAGCAATGCATATGGGCACCCTCTACTGTAAGAATAATCGACCATTAAGTAATAGGTCCTTGATCCATGTTAAACCTTGAACAACAAAAGGAAAATCAATGAAATTTTTGTGGACTTTTTAATATGGGAGAAAAGTAAATGAAATGGGTATAACTGAGATAAAGGTTAAAGCTACCACTTAGCCTAATAATCCGTCAATTGCTTCTCTAAAGCAAAGCACCAAGAATTAATTTAAAGGATTGACTCAATCACTATCCAAACGTAGAGAGATTTTGCTTTTAGAAGAGAAAAACATTTTAGCTTTCATTCATTAGTACTCAACTCGTGTCCGTCGACAAGTGAATATAAAGAGGTAATTTATAGCCACAAAAATCATTATCCTCTTCTTTGAGCTATAAAGTTTACACAATAGAAATGATACACCCATAGGGTAATTGTGGACCAACAACATTCAAGCATACGTTATAGCTAAGAACATCGAAACAATAATTTAAGCACATATAAATTAAAATTAGAAGCTTTTAGGCTAGTGACGAGTTGTCAAAATGCATGACTGGAATTCGCTGCATTTGTACATCCTTGATGATATACTCCACCATCTCAAATGGAGAAATTTGAGAAAGATATTCAAAGAGGAATCTATTAGAGGTATCCACCAACTTTCTATAAAATATGTACCCCTTAATCACACATTTGATGGGACATTTAAGATCATGATCAAAATGGTATAAATCTAGACCTACGGTAGTGATTTCCTCATAACTTAAGATGTAAAGGGAATATGGAGGCATACCATAACTTATTTGAAATAAACAAGTGAATCCATCTATCAAAAGCTAAAACGCTAATTTTGGAGCTTATGTGGTCATCCAAACAATAGCTAAAATTTAACCTACAAAACTAAAAATTTTGGATAGCATGTGCTATAAGCTTTATTTGACATTATCCACCAGTAACAATTGAATTATAAATGAATCAACTTAAGAAGATGATTTAGGTTCTTGCTCTGCATCAAACTTTAATTCCGTGTGGCCACTTGCGTCATTCCTAAAGATCATTACTCAAGCAAGATTGATGTGCACCTTTGATCTCAACATTACCATGCTTCTAAGAATCCTACCTCTTTTGAAAACGTAAGTGTTTTTAAAGAAATTAGGGGCCACTAAAATTCAACATGCTTTCTCACTAGCCACGATACTCATAAGGTTGTTACAATTACAAATGTGCTCATTAATATCCAACTCACAATTGGGTACCTCTTCATGCCCAAGTTTAGATTGCTGCCATTCACTTTCAAGAGGCATATATAGCAAGCTAAATGAGCTTCTTATTTCCATTTATAAAACCTCCATGGTCTCGACCTTTCAAACATGGATTTGGACCATCATAACATCATCAACTTGAGCTCGAGTTTGAACCTCCTTAGTTTCTTCAAAGTGAGGATATAGTGAGGAACACTTTGGATTGGTAATTTAGGAGAGCTCTCATCCACAACCAAGTTTTTCTCATCGCTTATCTTATCAAAACCCAAAATAGACTCACTTTCTTCTTTGATCGAAATAGGTTTTGCCTTCTAAACATTTATCTTCTCTTAGAAAACAATGGAGTTTTCTTCCAAGAATTCTTCGCCAAAGAGTAAATCTTGATAGAATCTCATAGCCATATATGACGTAATCCACCTCCAAGTCTTGATCCTAGGCTTTCCCTTAAGAGCTCTTTTCTTCCTAAGGAATTTAAACCATTAGAAGGCAACACCTTGGAGTTTTTGGGTGGCTATTATAAAACTCACTTCATCCAAAATATCTCTCACCATAGATAACTCACAATGGCCGAAACACATTTCAAGTAGTAATTTAGGTCGAAGCTACCTTCAAAACATGGCGGTCCTTTCATGGCCTTCTATACTTTTGTCACTTGCTTCCTCAACTTCTTACATCATCTTAAAGTTTAGGTACGGGCATATCTTCTACGGTGGAACAAAAGATTAAAAGTGGTTGGGGATATAAAGGGGCCTTGCCATGGACCATGGGCTTGACCACAGGCAAACCGTGGTTGGCTTTAGCCGACTATGCTTTGCACTTTTTGTTGAGGCTTTTTTTAGAAGTTTAGGCTTGTGTTTGGGTTGGAGATTTCATTTGAGCTATTCTTTTAGGTTCTTTATGGACTACGAAGGTCAATCAAGAAAAGAAATTGTAAAATCAAAGTATAAATTTGTTCTGTGTGGAAGGAGAAGGTTTTTATGAAGAAAACAACCAAGAATAAGACCTTCGACTCTGATACCATATTAATGCATATGGGGAACCCTCTACTACAACAATGGTCAACCATCAACAGCGACTGTTGGATAATCTTGAGTGAAAAATATATGCCACAAGTATACAAATATCATTGTAGTACTTGAGGGTCGTGTCCTTAGGCACAAGGATGAGATTAAGGTCACTAAACTAATTAAACTAAATTAACTACATA
>NCQV01098505.1:15118-32936 GCA_002740545.1 Lophocereus schottii
CTAATGAACTCAAATTGAGAACGAATGATGGTTCAACTAAGCAGAACTAAGAACTAATTCTAGCATCATGATTCAACATAGCACAAGTAAGAATGAATCCAATGAATAGCATCCTAAAAGAGTAAGTAAACTTAGTATCATCATTCTACACCTAAACCAAAGATCATAACTAGAATAGAAATTAAGATGCATAAAAGAAGAAAGAACAAAGGTCATAAGAGCATAGTTTAATGAACTAAATCAAACACGAACAAGGGAGGAGGAAAATCAGTTGTCCCAAGCCAACTAGCTCTCCCCAGGGTCACCAAGCTACAACCAAACTATGGAATCAACAACCCCCAGCTCCTCAATTCAAAAAACAGGGCATAGTAAAAGTGAATCCAGATTGCACAAGGCAGTGAAATAGAAGAGTAGAAGCTGCTACTGATCTGAGCAAAGGCTGAACTAACTCAACCCGTTCACAATTAAAACATAAATCAAACAAACTAAACAGAGCAAATGAACCAACGACCTCAAATTATTCAACGAAGGAGGAGCTGGAATCGAACTCCATTACTGGCGAAAAACAAAACTGAAATAGGGGAGAGGGAGAGCTTGTAATTTATCCTAATTAAAACCAAGAATCCATTTAGTTTCATGATGAGAATTAGCCAAGGATATTCCAAACTAACAAAGCAAAGCATAAGTAGATAAAATTGCTAGCTAAAAACGGATCTGACATTCGAATTCCAAAACCAAACCAAACATTAAATTCCAAAAACTCGAATTAAAACTACTAAGAACCCTAAAATTAAACCTGAAAACATAAAACTAAAACCTAATTAGATTGATACCTAGCTTCGTCGTTGCCTACATTTATACTCAAACCAGCTTAACCGCTGCCTTTGATTTCGAAGATGCCATGGACAGTGGAGATGGGGATGATGATGGTGGTGTGCTGCTGATGTTGCGCAAGTTGTGGTGCATAATAGTGGATCGGGATGAGATGGGGCTGATGGTGAAAGACGATGGTGCTGTCGTGTGGTTGAGAGCAAGATCAATAGAGAGAGATGAGTTTGAGAGAGAGAAAATGAGATGAAGGGGTGGTGGTCGAGGTTTCTAGGTAGCCCGGGAGGAGAGAGAAAGTGTGAGGATAAGGGGGGCGTATGTCACATGCCCAACATGCATGACCTACTAGGGCATTGAGGGTTTTTTTTCTTTTATTTTTGCCTTGCTTTTTCCAATTTATTCAACACCTATAAAATCAAATAAAAATCTAAAAATAATAATTATTATGAGCATAAATTAGGTATGAAGGTATTGTAAAAGTATCATATTTGTGGTGCAAACCGTGACGTACTTCTAAGTCCTTAGAATTGAATAACGAAGAAGTGATCTCAAGTGGTGAAAGAAAACCAAGCTACAGTTTGCCTACAAGAGAAGAGATAAGAAGCAAAGCTAAGCTACTTGAATAAGACATCACCACATAGAGATAAGCTAATTCATCACCACTCAAAGATCATAAAAGACTCTTGAACACCACTCTAGAGAGCTAAGCTAGAGATAAGCAAGACATAAGTCAGAGGAAGTTTCAACTCTACCATTTCATTTATTCTAAGATTCTTTTTACAACCTATAGGCCTCCTTTAAATATAAGAGCCCTTCCCCAGCTAATACAATAGGGATAAAACCAAGAAAACAACTAAAAAGTAAAAGGGGAGATAATAAAGCAAAACTAGTACAAAAGGTGAAAGGGACTATTAGCCATAGCTTTAAGTCCACAAGCTTCAACTTTAAACAGCCATATCTCCAAGAGTAGGTCATTCATAAGTCATTAAAAGCTTAAGATGTCTATTTTTAGATGAACCCTCTTGGATTCTTCAAAACCCTAGTCGTTTGAATCTTAAGCCTAAAGAAAGGCAAGTGGTCCCTAGGTGGAGCTGGCAGTCCACCTTTTGAACTTTCTCCTTTTTTACCACCCTCGCATCCATCTTAGCCTTGCTTTCTTTTGTTGTCCTAAAAGTTAATTCAAAAGGGATCCCAATAATGAAAATTTCAGGTTTCTAAGTAGGGCTTTGGTTAGGGAAAATAGTTCCATATAACAGGGTTGAAAACTGGCCCAAATAGGCAGCCTGGACTATTTGCTTTGAGAGTTGATTTGAAAGAGCAAATGAAGTCTTATTCACATAAAACTCTTTTATTGGAAAGAAGATTTCGTGAACTAAAAGATGGAGGCTTTAAAAAGGACGTCAGTCACTTATAGGTAAGGCAACCAAGGACAGGAAGTTAGGGCTCTTGCTGGATAAAACCTATTAGGAGTATCACTAACCCTCTTGATGATTTCTCACAATAAGGAACATCAATTAGACTTCCTTGGACTTTGCAGCTCATGAGGTTGACCTTCTTCAATATTCACCCTCGGTACATTATCCTTCACTTGTTAGAGAGAGTTTGTCATCAAATTCTCAAGACACTCATTGCCAAAGTTTGGCTTAAGGTCTGCTACATTGTATGTGTAAAAACCCCCACACTCCCCTAGGACATCTATCTTATGTGCATTATCATTGACCTTCTTAAGCACTTCAAAAGGACCACCAGCCCTTGGCATCAAAAGGACCACTAGCCCTTGTATGCATTGTCATTGAAACAATCCAAATCACCCAGTTAGAACGAAGCTTGCTTATGGTGCTTGTTTGCATGGCTTTGGTAGCGCTTATTAGACCTCTCAGTTTGAGCTTGGACCTACTTATGGCGCTACTGAATCCCTTTCAACCTTTTTCTCGCCTAAATGTTCATCTTCTTCCCTTGATGAAGAGGTAAAAGATCAAGTAGCCTAAGGGGTTTTAGCCATAAACGAGCTTGAATGATGACTCATTAGTAGTTCTACATGTGCTAGATTATAGGCAAAACTTGGCATGGGGAAGAAGGCCTAAGCCCTTAGATTCCTCTTAACTAGGATCCTTTTAAAAGTCCCCAAATTGTGGTTCATTACCTCCATTTGACCATTCGTTCGAGGGTGACATGGGGTGCTAAATTTCAACTTGGTGCCCAAAATTCCTCCATAGCGTTAACCAAAAGTAAGGAACATTGAATTATAGTTGTATACAATAGAGAGTGACGTATCCAAAGTCTTACAACTTCTTTGAAGTAGAGATCAACCCCATGGGATGCATCATTGGTCTTGCAGCATGGGAGGAAACGTGCCACCTTAGGGAATTTATCCACTACCACTAGCATTGAATCCTTATTGCGTTGGGTTCATGGTAGGCCAAGCACAAAGTTTATGTGCATATCTAATCATGACCCTTCAGGAATAGGTAATAGAGTGTATAATCCTTGAGGGAGTAACTGACCTTTTGCCACTTGACATGTTGAGCACCATTTGATGATGTCTTGTGCGTCCTTAAGCATGTGAGGCCAATAGTAATGCTCTTTGGCCATCATTTATGTTTTATCTTCACCAAAATGCCCCGTTAAAGATCCTCAATGGCTATCCCTAAGGATAAGTTCATGGATTGGACACTGTGGTATACACAATCTTGCCCGTTTACACAAATAACCCTCTTGAAGCAAGAAATCCCTTTTTCGTTGGTTTTAACAAGCCTGGCCCACCAAATACTGATCATCCTTGTACAAGGACTGTAGCTGCTCAAAACCAAGTACACAAGAATTAAGTTGGAATAGAAGGAGACACTTCTTAACAATGCATAAGCACATTGGTTAAGCTTGCCTGACTTGTGCCTGATAACAAAATAGAAATATAGCAAGTACTCAACTCACTTGGTATGCCTAGAGTTTAACTTGCATTACCCTTGGACGTTCTTGAGGGCCTCATGTCCGAATTGTACTATGAACTTGTTAGCAATCAAATAATGTGTCCAATGCTCAAGTGCTGAAATGATGGTAATGAACTCTTTGGCATAGGTTAAATACGCCCTCCTTGACTCACTTAGCTTCACACTAAAGTAAGCAAGTGATCTTCCTTCTTGAATATACACTAGACCTATGCCAACTCTGGAGGCATCACCCTCTCCCTCAAATACCTTATCAAACCAATGGAGAGCTAGAATTGATGGATGGAAGAGCTTGTCTTTGAGTTCTTCAAAAGTTCTTTGAGCATGTGTTGCCTGGATAAACTTGTTCACTTTAGCATTTCGTTCATGGGGGTGGAAATAGAGCTAAAATTGTGTATAAACCTCCTCTAAAAAGAAGGAAGCCCATGAAAGCTTCTCACATTGTGCATGGTAGATGGAATGGGCCAAGACTTGTTGGCATCAACTTAGCTTTAATCAACTTGGATGCCCTCGGTCGAGACTATGCTCCATAAAAATATCACTTCAAGGAATGAGCACTTCTCTAGGTTGCTAAAGAGTTGCTCCCATGACCTATCTCAAGTGCTCAAAATGCTCATCATTGGTTTTGTTCAGTACTAAGATTTTATCAATGTAAACAAGCACAAACTTGCCGAGAAACAGCTTGAATACTTGATTCATGAGCCTTATTAACATGCTTGGGGCACTTGAAAGTCTGAATGGCATAACCACCATTCATAAAGTCCAACCTTGGTCCTGAAAGAGGCCTTCCACTCATCACTTTCATAGATCTGGATTTGATAGTATCCACTTCTTAGGTCTATCTTGGAGAAGAATCTAGACCTATGGATTTCATTAAGTATGTCCTTGAATCATTGTATAGGATGCCTATACTTAATTGTGATTTTCTTGATGGCTTGGCTATCCATACATATTCTCATTGATCCTTCCTTCTCGGGCACAAGAAGGGCAGGCACGGCAGAAGGACTTAGGCTCTCACGGACCAAGCCCTTAGAAATGAGATCCTCCCCTTGCCTTTGAATCTCTATGATGTCCTTTAGGTTCATTTGATAGGCAGGTTTATTAGGAACTATGACACCAAGAATGAGGTCTATATGGTAGGTTTAAGGAGAGAAAGAAGCATTTCCCCTCCCTTAGGCTGCTTCTTGGTTTTGGGCTTGGTGATTTGATGTGGGGCTAAGGGGACAAGGGTGATCTTTTAGCCATCCTTAGGTAGGTTGTAGGTGTTTTGATATCCATAATTCATAACCCTATGATGAAAAAACCATAGTGTTCCTAACAATATATGATAACCATCCATTGGTATGACATCACACCACAATTTATCATGGAAGCTCTTTCCAATTGACAAAGTAATTAAATAACAAATAGAGACTTAAGGCCCTTTACCTTGGTTTAGCCATTGAATGTAGTATGGATGTGGCTGAGGCTCAGCCTTGAGTTGAAGTTTCTCTACTAATGACATGGAAGGTACACTTCCACAAGTCCCTCCATCAGCAATGAATGACCATACAAGGCCTTTGATGGTGCACCTTGTATATATGATGCTATCTCATTGCTCCTTACAGTTTGAGCCCTTTTAGCCACTCAAAGCCCTTGTAGGAACTAGCAATTCATTATATCCGCTTCCTCTATGTATTCCTACTCAATCTCTATAAGATGAACCTCCCTATCACACCCTTCCCTCCTAACTCAGCCTTTTTAAGAGCTTGATACTGTACCAAGGTGATGGTCCTCTTATTACAGCAATCCGAAGCTATATGCACAGAACCTTGGCATTTGTAGCACCTTCGTTTCTAATGATGGTTGAGGGGTAGTTTGGTGGGATTTCATGTCAAAATAGAGGTCATCATATGTGATTTTTATAGTTTAAGAGTAGGAGGGTAGCTCCCATTGTTAAAAGGATAGCTTCTTCAAGGTGGTTTTGGGGGTTCTTTCTTAAACTTGGCTTTTGTTTAGAACTCCACCTTATGGGCTAGAGTTCATACGTCATCAAGGGTGGTATAATGTTGTAGCTTTACAACATTCCAAATGGACTCATTCAACCCTCCTAAATATCTCACCATGGTGTAGTCTTCATTTTCCTTTACATCACCAATGCATGATGAACTTCTCAAACTCATGAATATGCTGCCCTATACTCTTAGCTTCTTGTCTAAGGTTATGGAGCTTTATATAGTTATCTTAAAGGCAATGAGGTGGTAAAAACTTGGCCCTAAGTTTCTCTTTCTTCTTCCTCTATGATCTTGTCTTCCCCTTCTCCTTTCTAATTCTCCCTAATGATGTGTTCATGGATTTGGCATCATGGCACACATAATCTTGCCCATTTGAACAAATAACCCTCTTAAAGCCAAAAATTCGCCTTTGGATGGTTTTGACAAGCCTCATATAGCCCACCAAATCCATATCATCCTTGTAAAAGGACTTTAGGTGCTCAAAACCAAGTACATAAGAATTGAGTTGGAATAAAAGGAGATACCTTCTTGGCAATGCATCTGCATAGTGGTCAAGCTTGCCCGACTTATGCTTGATAACAAAATGGAAAGATAGTAAGTCCTCAACTCACTTAGCATGCCTAGAGTTTAACTTGCATTGCCCTTGGAAATACTTGAGGGCCTTATGATCAGAATGTAGCATAAACTCAATAGCAATCAAATAATATGTCCAATTCTCAATGCTCGAATGATGGCAATGAACTCTTTATCATAGGCTAAATACCCCCTTCTTAACTCACTTCGCTTCTTACAACATGCACGTGGTCTTCCTTCTTGAATCAAGTTGCACCTATGCCAACTTTGGAGGCATCACCCTCTACCTCAAATACCTTATCAAAACAGTGAAGGGCTAGAACCAGTGCATGGGTGAGCTAGTCTTTGAGTTTTTCAAAAGTTATTTAAGCTTGTGATATCTAATTGAACTTGGTCCCCTTTAGTAGTTCAGCATAGGGGTGGCAATGGAGCTAAAATTGTGTACAAACATCTTATAAAAGAAAGCAAGCCCATGAATACTTCTCACATCGTGCATGGTGGATGGAATGGGCCAAGACTTATTGGAATCAATTTTGCTTTAATCAACTTAGATGCCCTCAGCAAAGACTATGTACCCTAAAATATCACTTTAAGAGTGAAGAAAGAGCGCTTTTTTATGTTGCCAAAGTGTTGCTACATGACTTATGTCAAGTGCTTAAAATGTTCCTCCTCAGCCTTGCTAAATAACAGTATTTTATCAAAGTATCACAATCACAAACTTCCCAAGAAATAGCTTGACTACTTGATTCGTGAGGCTTATGAATGTGCTTGGGGCATTTAAAATTCTGAATGGCATAACCAACCACTCATAAGGCCCAACCTTGGCCTTGAAAGAGGCCTTCCACTCATCACTTTTATGGATTTGGATTTGATAGGACCCACTCCTTTGGCCTATCTTGGAGAAGAATCTAGGCCTATGGATTTCATCAAGCATGTCCTTAAACCTTGTTATAGGATGCCTATAATTGATTGTGATTTTATTGATGGCTTGGCTGTCCACACACATACTTATTGATCCATCCTTCTTATGCATAAGAAGGATACGAACTACTGATGGACTTATGCTCTCATAGACCAAGCCCTTAGTAATGTGCTCCTCTACTTTTCTTTGAATCTCCATGTTGTCCTTTGGGATCATTTGGTAGGTGGGTTTATTGGGAAGGACGACAATGATAATAAGGTCTATATGGTGTTGGTTGGTTCTTTGAGAGGATAAACCAAATGGGATTTCCTTTAGGAAGACATGGGAAAACTCTTTGAGGAGTTGGATGGCCAATGGATATAGTGGGTTCTCGGTTTGCTTCTCTTAAGGTAGGGTGAAAAGAATTATCTCTTTGAGGTTTTTGTACTCATGTTGCTTGGCAAAGAGAATAGCTTCAATGCGAGAAAAAAGCATTTCTCTTAGCCAAGACATTGTTCCACCAAATTGAAGCATACTTGTAAAGCTTATAGGCTACAAGTTTAGCATTCTTGTCATCGAGGATGTCCTCATGCTCAAACACCCTCTCTACTGTATGTATCCAATCTAGGAACTCATCCGAGCTTGATAGCCCTTTGAACTTTGCAATCTCCACCTTGAAGTCCATAGCATGTTGTGCAAGGACTGCTCTCCGTTTCTCCTCTAACCAAATCTTACTCGCTAGAGGAGTGCGAACTCTGAATCTCCCTTTGGTTGCCTGTAAAGCTTGTCGTAGAGCTATAAATTTACCACTACTCTGGATATAAATAAAGATATAGCATAAGGGAGTAGGGATCGAATCCACGAGGAAAGATATAATTTATGTCAAAAAGCTAATTTAATCCTAAATAATTTTACTAGTTTAATTGATTGTCTCTTCTCTTTGTAATTCTAAAATAAATCAAATTTAACGAATAAAAATCTGGAAAAATACTTAATATTACTCTTAAATATTCTAGATTTAATGCTGGAAATAAAACAGTAAATAGCTATCCTAAATAAACCAGAAAAATAAAAACAAAATAATAACTCAATCTTATACCAAAAACGAAAACAGAAAATTAATATTAAAAATCACAAACAATGACCTAAACTAATATTCTTCAATTTTATAAGCTATAAACTCCAGAATTATAAGTAATTAATTTCAGAAAAATTAAAATAGCAAATTAACTCCAGAAAAATGAAACAGAAAATTAAATCTGAAATTACAAATAAAATAAACTGCAATACTATAAATATGAAATTAATTAAAAAAAATTACCCAAATTTAAGGATATAATTTTTTGGACTCAATAATACCTAAAACAAACGTGAAATAAATATTAAAAACGCAATATTCAGATTTATTGAAATAAAAACCTACACATATCCAATTCACAAAATAATTCTGAAAAATTATCAAATAACTTCCAAACATTCCAAAATTAAATAGAGGCAGATTAGGACACTATATAAACCCTAGGACGGATTAAAAACTTAAATAAACGAAATAAACTATTTTTAGCCTAATTTCTAACAAACCGGTAATTAAACAATAAAACAAAATATAAATCAAATCTGAAAATTATAATCACTCTAAAAATCAAAATTTAACTAATTTAAATTACCAAGACACTCCTAAAAGACTATTCTTTGGGGGGGCTAAACGGTATTTATATCAAAGCTAACAATTGAAAAATAAAACTTGACAAAGTAAACCAATTAACTAAAAGCAACAAATAATTATCAAAAGATATCAAATTTACGAGAAATGCTTAGCATAATCTACACCCATCATGCAAATTAATATTTATCATTAACACACAAGTCGAGTTCATCCATGAGTTGGACTGTAGAAGACACCCACCAGCGGATCTTCCCCTTTTTTTTCTTATATTACAGCTTAATTAGGTCCAGCCCTAATACAAACCCTACTAATTTGATAACCTTACACCAGCGCAAGAATTTAATCAAACTAGAGCATTATGTATTGGAAAAACATCATCTAACGCTCTGTAACCAATTTACCAGCAAATCGATTTAACAAATATCTATAACGATTACCTAATTAAAAAAGATGGGTTTGAGCCGTCCATGATTAATTAGGGTGATACTAATGCTTAAAAGACGATAACTTTTACGTATTAAAATCCTTTAAACTATCATATGAATTTATATTAAACTAACTAGCTTGCATTATAATTAATATAATACGAATATCATGAACGATAAATACTAATCGCTGTAGAATAATGAACATAAATCAACAAGATAATAGAGTATGAAACTTGTTTCAAAATAATCAACTTAGCATGGTTTCAAATAGATTATACTAAGCATAAAATAAATACTCACTCATATTAACTATAAAATCACAATTAACCAAAGGGTTCATGTTTAATAATTAACTAAACAAAAAAAAAATTAAAACACAATAAAACAAAGTAACAAAGAAGAAGGAAGAAGAATGGCCATGAGTTTTGTGCTTATGCCGTGGCTTGAATGAAACTATGCGTGGATTATATATGATGATGATGATGGCAGGATGATGAAGAAGACCGTGGGAGGAGAAGATGATGACGATCGTGATAAAGAGGGCATGATGGTGAGGATGTTAGGTGATGGTGCGTGAGGATGATGGTTAAGGAAAAGGGCTGCCGTGTGTATTATGTAGCATCTAGATTGTATATTGATGGGAGATGATATATAATGGAAAGGAAAGGAGGGGTGGGATAGCTAGGGTTTTTTTTCCACTTGCTTCTTTCTTCCTTATACTTCTTCTCCCTCAAGACTTCTAACTTTCTTCCAACTCTTGAAACCCTAACCCAATTAAATAATTATGAAAATAATATTTTCCATAAATTATTATTTTTAGACTGTCTTTATAGCCAAGCGTGTAAAATCCGAACTTCGATGTCTTCTCTTCCCTTTTTAATTTATTAATGGCTAACCTGAAAAATATATAAAATAAAGTAAATTAGATGGAATAATATATATAATATAATCAACATAATCATTAAAACCATGCATGATTTTTGGCTTAACAAATTCCCCCACACTTAGACTTTGGACGTCCTCGTACAAAGAAATCTTAGACTCGACCTAAAAATTGACCCTTCTTTCTTTCTTATAAAGTCAGGTATAAATATGATATTTTACACTAGGCATTAGCTTGTTTTAAAAACAGTTTTATTGAAAATTAATTAGTTCTTCCTCCTACAAGTGAATAACTACTAGACATCCAACTAACATTAAAGAGTTTATTTATCAACCTCACAATATTTCCTTAATGAAATAACAAGATCAATAATTGTCTATCTCTTTTAAATATGCATACACCGACCAAGAGGTCTAAAAAATTTAAGATAGAAAACTTTAGGTATGGCTATGGCTATAGAGATAATTGAACTAGGTAGAATAACTCATTAAACTGATTGTAACTTTCCTTGTACTTTTTTTTTCTTCTATATTTTTTTTTCAAACTCCACTTGCGCACATATTCGAGGTCCATATAGGGTCTTAGAAATTAAACACTCCCTGTTTCACACTCGCCCAAATAGAGGTGTTGGAGCAAATATTTTATTTTATCGATTCACTAGTATGGGAAGTAAGCTTTCCAGTGGCAGTATTGCCTCAAAGGGTAGCACCCAATGGCGCATGCCTCTAAGGGGTATTTGTCATTCCCGACTTTGTCTCTTTTTTTTTTAGTTATTCTACTAGTTCAATAGTCTAGGAGATGGACTAGGCCATTTTATTACCTCTGAAGCGGATATAGTACATGATCAAATAAGACGAATAATCATGACAGTTTCTCATTAAAGGGATATATGAGGATCATCTCAAACTTCTCTGAAAGATAACTAGCATGCATAGAAGTCTTCACTCATAAAAGAATAAACTAAAAAATAGCTAAGAAAACAAAAAAATTTTAAACAAGCAAGCCTAGCATAAATTCATATCATGCACTATTTATAAGAAAAAAAAATTTCCAATTTTTTTTTGAAGAATAAATTCTGCAGGATGCATCCACCCACACTTAATTCATGCATTATCCTTAATGCATGCAAAAGGATAGAAATAATGAAAATAAAAGCGAAATTAAATCGGTACTTCTCTAAAAATGTTGGGTTGCCTCCCAACGAGCGCCTTTGTTTACCGTTGTTGGCTCAACTTCTTGAAGCTCCCGAATCCTCTAGTTGGATCTCTTCCAATAAATCAGCATTAATCTCTTTAACCCTAAAACTTACTGGGTTAGGCTGACTCTCTTTGTTTTCAGCTTTTAATGCTTGTTCCTTGTCCTCTCCAATTTCCTTACCACTCCTTAATCTCATACACTATGGGCAATCTGCAAAAATTAAATACTAGACTTAAAACAAAACAATAAAAATAGTAAAATTAAATAGAAGTAACTAGCAATTTATTTTCTTTCCCCGGCAACGGCGTCAAAATTTGCAAAGCTTGTCGTAGAGTTACAAAATTACCACCACTCTAGATATAAATAAAAATATAGCATAGGGGAGTAGGGGTCGAATCCACGAGGAAAGATATAATTTATGTCAAAAAGCTAATTTAATCCTAAATAATTTTACTAGTCTAATTGATTTCTCTTCTCTTTGTAATTCTAAAATAAATCAAATTCAATGAACAAAAATCTTAAAAAATACTTAATATTACTCCGAAATATTCTAGACTTAATGCTGAAAATAAAACAATAAATAGCTATCCTAAATAAACTAGAAAAATAAAAGCAGAATAATAACTCAATCTTCTACTAGAAATGAAAACAGAAAATAACAAACAGAAAATTAATATTAAAAATCACAAACAGTGACCTAAACTAATATTCTTCAAGTTTATAAGCTATAAACTCTAGAATTATAAGTAATTAATTTCAGAAAAATTAAAACAGTAAATTAACTCCAGAAAAATGAAACAGAAAATTAAATCTAAAATTAGAAATAAAATAAACTGCAATAATATAAATACAAAATTAATTAACAAAATTACCCAAATTTAAGGATATAATTTTTTGGACTCAATAATGCCTAAAACAAATGTGAAATAAATATGAAAAACGCAATATTCAGATTTATTGAAATAAAAACCTACACGTATCCAATTCACGAAATAATTCTGAAAAATTATCAAATAATTTCCAAACATTCCGAAATTAAATAAAGGCAGATTAGGACACTACATAAACCCTGAGATGGATTAAAAACTTCTAAAAAAAACTATTTTTAACCTAATTTCTAACAAATCGGTAATTAAATGATAAAACAAAATATAAATCAAATCTGAAAATTATAATCACTCTAAAAATCAAAATTTAACTAATCTAGATTACCAAGACACTACTAAAAGGCTATTCTTTGGGGGGACTAAACGGTATTTATATCAAAGCTAATAATTGAAAAATAAAAATTGATAAAGTAAATAAATTAACTAAAAACAACAAATAGTTATCAAAAGATATCAAATTTACGAGAAATGCTTAGCATAATCTATACCCATCATACAAATTTGTATTTATCATTAACACACAAGTCGATTTCATCCATGAGTTAGACTGTAGAAGACACCCACCAGCGGGTCTTCCCCCTTTTTTCTTATATTATAGTTTAATTAGGTCCAGCCTTAATATAAACTCTACTAATTTGATAACCCTTATACCAACGCAAGAATTTAATCAAACTAGAGCATTACGTATTAGAAAAACATCATCCAACGCTTTGTAATCAATTTACCAGTAAATGGACTTAACAAAGATCTATAACGATTATCTAATTAAAGGAGATGGGTTTGAGCCCCCCATGATGAATTAGGGTGATGCTAATGCTTAAAAGACGATAACTTTTACGTATTAAAGTCCTTTAAACTATCATATGAATTCGTATTAAACTAACTAGCATGCACTCTAATTCATATAATACGAACATGAATGATAAATACTAATCGCTATAGAATCATGAATATAAATCAACTAGACAATAAAGTATGAAACTTGTTTCAAAATAATCAACTTAGCATGGTTTCAAATAGATTATACTAAGCATAAAGGAATTACTCACTCATATTAACTATAAAATCACAATTAACCAAAGGGTTCATGTTTAATATTTAACTAAGCAAAAAAAAATTAAAACACAATAAAACAAAGTAACAAAGAAGAAGGAAGAAGAATGGCCATGAGTTTTGTTCTTGTGCCGTGGCTTGAATGAAACTATGCATGGATTATATATGATGATGATGATGGCAGGATGATGAAGAAGACCGTGGGAGGAGAAGATGATGACGATTGTGATGAAGAGGGCGTGAAGGTGAGGATATAAGATGATGGTGCGTGAGGATGATGGTGAAGGAAAAGGGCTGTCGTGTGTATTATTTAGCCATCTAGATTGTATATTGATGGGAGATGATATATAATGGAAAGGAAAGGAGGGGTGGGATAGCTAGGGTTTTTTTTTCACTTCCTCTTTTCTTCCTTAGACTTCTTCTCCCTCAGGACTTCTAACTTTCCTCCAATTCTTGAAACCCTAGCCCAATTAAATAATTATGGAAATAATATTTTCCATAAATTATTATTTTTGGACCATCTTTATAGTGCAAAATCCGAACTTCGATGTCTTCTTTTCCCTTTTTATTTTGTTAATGCCTAACCTGAAAAACATATAAAATAAAGTAAATTAGATGGAATAATATATATAATATAATCAACATAATTATTAAAACCATGCTTGATTTTTGGCTTAACAAATTCCCACACACTTAGACTTTGGATGTCCTCGTCCAAAGAAATCTTAGACTCGACCTAAAAATTGACCCTTCTTTCTTTCTTATAAAGTCAGGTATAAATATGATATTTTACACTAGGCATTGGCTTGTTTTAAAAACAGTTTTATTGAAAATTAATTAGTTCTTCCTCCTACAAGTGAATAACTACTAGACATTCAACTAACATTAAAGAGTTTATTCATCAATCTCACAATATTTCCTTAATGAAATAACAAGA
Organism: Lophocereus schottii; assembly: GCA_002740545.1. Lineage (NCBI taxonomy): Eukaryota > Viridiplantae > Streptophyta > Magnoliopsida > Caryophyllales > Cactaceae > Lophocereus > Lophocereus schottii. Next base: position 29,411 of record NCQV01098505.1, read on the forward strand.
TCAATAATTATCCATCTCTTTTAAATATACATACACTGACCAAGAGGTCTAAAAAATTTAAGATAGAAAAATTTAGGCATGGCTATGGCTATAGAGACAATTGAACTAGGTGGAATAACTCATTGAACTGATTGTAACTTTCCTTGTACTTTTTTTTTCTTCCATATTTTTTTTTCAAACTCCACTTGCGCACTTATTCGAGGCCCATATAGGGTCTCTATTAAACACTCCCTGTCTCACACTCGCCCGAATAGAGGTGTTGGAGCAAATATTTTATTTTATTGATTCACTAGTATGGGAAGCAAGCTTTCTAGTGGCAGTATTGCCTCAAAGGATAGCACCCAGTAGCGCATACCTCAAAGGGGTACTTGTCATTCCCGACTTTGTCTCTTTTTTTTTTAGTTATTCTACTAGTTCAATAGTCTAGGAGATGGATTAGGTCATTTTATTACCTCTGAAGCGGATATAACACATGATCAAATAAGATGAATAATAATGACGGTTCCTCATTAAAGAGATATATGAGAATCATCTCAAACTTCTCTGAAAGTCTTCACTCATAAAAGAATAAACTATAAAATAGCTAAGAAAACAAAAAATTTTTAAACAAGCAAGCCTAGCATAAATTCATATCATGCACTATTTATAAGAAAAAAAATTTTCTAATTTTTTTTTCAAGAATAAATACTACATGAATCAAATGCAGGTTGCATCCCCCCACACTTAATTCATGCATTATCCCTAATGCGAGCAAAAAGATAGAAATAATGAAAATAAAAGCAAAATTAAATGGATACTTCCCTAAAAACGTTGGGTTGCCTCCCAACTAGCGCCTTGGTTTACCGTCGTTGGCTCGACTTCATGAAGCTCCTGGATCCTCTAGTTGGATCTCTTCCAATAAATCAACATTAATCTCTTTAACCCTAAAACTTACTGGGTTAGGCTGACTCTCTTTGTTTTCAGCTTTTAATGCTTGTTCCTTGTCCTCACCAATTTCCTTACCACTCCTTAATCTCATACACTATGGGCAATCTACAAAAATTAAATGCTAGAGTTACAACAAAACAATAAAAATAGTAAAATTAAATAGAAGTAACTAGCAATTTATTTTCTTTCCCCGACAACGGCGCTAAAATTTGTAAAGCTTGTCGTAGAGCTGCAAATTTACCACCACTCTGGATATAAATAAAGATATAGCATAGGGGAGTAGGGATTGAATCCATGAGGAAAAATATAATTTATCTCAAAAAGCTAATTTAATCTTAAATAATTTTACTAGTCTAATTGATTGTCTCTTCTCTTTGTAATTCTAAAATAAATCAAATTTAAAGAATAAAAATCTGAAAAAATACTTAATATGACTCCTAAATATTCTAGATTTAATGCTGGAAATAAAATAGTAAATAACTATCCTAAATAAACTAGAAAAATAAAAACAGAATAATAACTCAATCTTCTACTAGAAATGAAAACAGAAAATAATAAACAGAAAATTAATATTAAAAATCACAAACAGTGACCTAAACTAATATTCTTTAAGTTTATAAGCTATAAACTCCAGAATTATAAGTAATTAATTTCAAAAAAATTAAAACAGCAAATTAACTCAAGAAAAATGAAACAGAAAATTAAATCTGAAATTAGAAATAAAATAAACTGTAATAATATAAATACGAAATTAATTAACAAAATTTCCCAAATTTAAGGATATAACTTTTTGGACTCAATAATGCCTAAAACAAACGTGAAATAAATATTAAAAATGCAATATTCAGATTTATTGAAATAAAAACCTACACATATCCAATTCACGAAATAATTCTGAATAATTATCAAATAATTTCCAAACATTCCGAAATTAAATAGAGGCAGATTAGGACACTATATAAACCATAGGATGGATTAAAAACTTAAAAAAACGAAATAAACTATTTTTAGCCTAATTTCTAACAAACCGGTAATTAAACGATAAAATAAAATATAAATTAAATCTGAAAATTATAATCACTCTAAAAATCAAAATTTAACTAATCTAAATTACCAAGACACTCCAAAAAGACTATTCTTTGGGGGGGCTAAACGGTATTTATATCAAAGCTAACAATTGAAAAATAAAAATTGACAAAGTAAACAAATTAACTAAAAGCAACAAATAATTATCAAAAGATATCAAATTTAAGAGAAATGCTTAGCATAATCTATATCCATCGTGCAAATTAATATTTATCATTAATACACAATTCATTTCATCCATGAGTTAGACTGTAGAAGACACCCACTAGCAGATCTTCCCCTTTTTTTCTTATATTATAGTTTAATTAGGTCTAGCCCTAATATAAACCCTACTAATTTGATAACCCTTACGCTAGCGCAAGAATTTAATCAAACTAGAGCATTACGTATTAGAAAAACATCATGTAACACTTTGTAACCAATTTACCAGCAAATCGATTTAACAAAGATCTATAACGATTACCTAATTAAAAAAGATGGGTTTGAGTCGTCCATGATTAATTAGGGTGATACTAGTGCTTAAAAGACGATAACTTTTATGTATTAAAATCCTTTAAAGTATCATATGAATTCGTATTAAAATAACTAGCATGCATTCTAATTAATATAATACGAATATCATGAACGATAAATACTAATCGCTATAGAATCATGAATATAAATCAACTAGACAATAAAGTATGAAACTTGTTTCAAAATAATCAACTTAGCATGGTTTCAAATAGATTATACTAAGCATAAAGGAATTAGTCACTCATATTAACTATAAAATCACAATTAACCAAAGGGTTCATGTTTGATATTTAACTAAGCAAAAAAAAATTAAAACACAATAAAACAAAGTAACAAAGAAGAAGGAAGAAGAATGGCCATGAGTTTTGTTCTTGTGCCGTGGCTTGAATGAAACTATGCATGGATTATATATGATAATGATGATGGCAGGATGATGAAGAAGACCGTGGGAGTAGTAGATGATGACGATTGTGATGAAGAGGGTGTGATGGTGAGGATATAAGATGATGGTGCGTGAGGATGATGGTGAAGGAAAAGGGCTGTCGTGTGTATTATTTAGCCATCTAGATTATATATTGATGGGAGATGATATATAATGGAAAGGAAAGGAGGCGTGGGATAGCTAGGGTTTTTTTTTCCTCTTCCTCCTTTCTTCCTTAGACTTTTTCTCCCTCAAGACTTCTAACTTTCCTCCAACTCTTGAGACCCTAGCCCAATTAAATAATTATGGAAATAATATTTTCTATAAATTATTATTTTTGGACCGTCTTTATAGCCAAGCGTGTAAAACCCAAATTTCGACGTCTTCTCTTCCCTTTTTATTTTATTAATCCCTAACCTGAAAAGTATATAAAATAAAGTAAATTAGATGCAATAATATATATAATATAATCAAAATAATTATTAAAACCTTGCATGATTTTTGGCTTAACATTGCCTCTCATGGCTTGATCTAGTTACCTCCCTAAATACTAAGTTGAGCATCCGTCTCCACATTTGC
>NCQV01098508.1:1539-12087 GCA_002740545.1 Lophocereus schottii
AACGTCAACTTTCACTAGTGTGTCTTCTGATATATCTAGTTTTATGAGTGGTATGAATTCTCATCTTGAAATAATTGCAAGTGCTTTCACTACTACTCAACAACATGAGCAAGTTATTATGGCTCGTGAATTACATTATGATCAAAAACAAAAGGAGCTTGATGCAAAAAAGAAGGGTTTGTTCAATGAAGAGATGAAAGTTCCCGGACTCACTAGAGTTGAAGCAATGATGGCAGCGAAGAAGTTGGTTTCCGATGAAAGTAGCTTGACAATCTTCTATGAATGTCCTGATTATGAGTGGAAGAAAGATTTCATCCTCAATCTTATTCATCCGGACTTACCTCCATCTAGCTAGAGATGACATGAGTTTCTTGCTTTATATTATGTTTTTGATGTTATTACACGACTTATATTATGTTTTTGATGTTATTACACGACACATGTGGATGTCAGTTTGTAATCCTTGCATGATTGTAAGTGCAAGGTGAACATTAACCTAGTTTATGCTTTTTTTTTTTTGGTTTTTGTAATGACTTTAGATGTCATTTTCTTATGTGAGTAGTAGAAGGTGAACATGAAATTCTAGGTCAAATATTTGTTTTCAATGTTAATTATGTTCAGTTGATGTGTAATGTTTATTGATTTATTAGATTGTGTTCTTCCAAGTTTATGTATATGTTGATCAAGAAAAAATGACAAAAACAAGTACAAAATAATTATTCAAAGTTTTGCAATTAAATCAAATACTCTTAAAATGTTCCAAAAATAACCTCTTAGAACTTCATTTATAAAAAATACAAGATAATAAAAGTCAAAACAATATTCATACTTGCATACAATTTTTCAAAACTGAAAACAGATTTGATTTCATTCCAAAACTGCTCACCAAACAACAAGGACTGGAACCTGATTTCATTCAATTTTCACCAAACAACTACTGATTTCATTCCATTCCAGTTTTTCTCACCAAACAGGGCCTTAGTGTTGTTCAAAAAAAGTAAGGTTTAATTTAGATTAGTTCCGCAACAAAATAAGTTTAATTGAGTTCAGCAAAAATAAAATCAATTTAGTTCAATTCAACAAAATTTAATTTTTTTTTTCAAGAAAAAGGGACCTATGCAATTGTATGAATTTTATCACATTGGATGAAGTGAAGCATTCATGATGGAAATATTAAATAAACACATAGATATAGGTGATGAAAATTTTTAAATAAAAGTGGACTTGCCCTGAGTAGCAACAAGAAACACAACGAAGAGGACGATGACAAAGAGGGCCTTCAAGTTTGCAAGTTTTGGCATGTTGAACATTTTCTTTTCTCACTTTCTCACTCTAGTACTAAGTTTTATTTTTCTGGATGTGGTGTGAGTTAAGTGGTGGATGAAGCCAGCATTTATAGACAACACGTACAGGAGCATAACCTATATGCAGCTAAGTCCATTGAGAATTTTTTTATTTTAATTTGTAGTTTACACGGCAAAGTAACGTAATCAACCATCATTGCAAATTTTCAACCAAGCTAGTGAGTGTTTGTCCAAGATTTCAAACAAAAAAATATATGTGTAATTCTTTAGTTGCAACACTAAGCAAGAATCAATCAAAGTCAGCATAATTCACAAACAATTTCACCAGGGAAACTTGCTAGAATGCAAGTTCAAGCATAAGCTCCTACACTAGGTGACCCACATTGCAAATTTTCAATCAGGAAACCCCCATGACATGACAACAAATACTAAAATTCGCTTGCCTTTACTTCACTGAACCTACTTCATATCATGCATGCTTACTTCAATAACAAAGCATATATGGCCATGGTTTTGATGGAATAGGAAAAAGATTACCCTGGCCAATGAGTAAAGGATGCAAAGAAGAGGAGGAATGGGGGAACAAAGGCTGGTGGTCGCTGGTCTGGTGCGGCAGCCGGTGGCCGGAACTGAGGCAAGCTGCGATCCCGGAGGCGCAGCAATCACAGCAGTAGTGTGGGGGCAGTTTTGGTGGAGAGGCTTGGAAGGTGAAAGGGCTTCTATCATGTGGCTTAGGTCTGGTATGTACTTCCAAAGTTGAGATATATGGAATATGTTGTGGACTTGTTCTAAATTTGCAGGCAATGCTGACTTATAGGCCACTGGCTTCACTTTCCCTACAGTCGCATAGGGTCCAATATATCTAGGTCATAGTTTTTCCCTTATGTTCAATTATTTTACCCCCTTAGTTGGTGACACCTTTAGGAAGACTTTACGTCCCATTTGAAATTATAGGGGCCTCCTCGTTTGGTCAGCATAACTTTTCTATGTACTCTGCGTTGTCTTCATATATGTTGTGGATTATGAGCACTTCATCCAAGTCACTTTAGCAAAATGGTGTCCAATATTTCCTTCCGTACAATGCGTCAAACAGTGTCATATTTGATCGTAGCCTGGTAACTATTGTTATAAGAGAATTCTACAGGGCTAGATAATCTTCCCATCTTCCTTGGAAGTCTAGTACACTCCCTCGAAATATCTCCTAGGATTTGCTTGACCCTTCTATCTAGTTATCAGCCTCAGGATGATATGAACTATTGAAGTTTAACCTGATTTCAAGTGCACATTGTAAGGTGCCCCAAAGTTCAGAGGAAGTCTTGTAATAACCCGACCTAAGCCATATTTATTTATTTGAATCATATTTATTTATTTAATTAATCATGTTTATTCATTTAATTTTTCATGTTTGTGAATTTAATCACTCATGGTTATTTGTTTAACCAAATCTTGTTTATTAATTCAATTATACTCAATTTGTATATTTATCAAATTACCTTATGCCATTTAAATTTTTCGCATTCATTTACCGTATTTAATCATCGCGGTTTGAGGATAATTCATTTGGGTCCCATTTTACAATTCAAGTTTCATTGATTATCAATTTAAGTTTCGTTGATTGATTAAATTTCAAGTGAATCGATATTAGGCCTTGATAACTATGATTGAGCATTAAATTATTTTTCATAATGTCACAAACAAATTTAATGTTTAGCCATACAAAAATATTTGGGCTCAAATTCATTAAGTTCGGCCCAATTCGTTTGGGCCCGATTTACGGTCCGATTCATTTTGGGTTCAAATTTTGGCCCGAAAATTTTGGTGTGAATAAATTAAGTTACTTACTATCATTTGTGCCTAATGTTAATTAGCAAAAAAAAATATTTTGGAAGGATAAAATTCAACCAAGTATTTTTGGGGTCATTCTAGCCAAGCAAACATAACAACACATACACACCCTCTCTCTCTTTTCTCCCTCTTCATGGCAGCAGCTGTTGGCAGCCCTTTATGGGTGTTTTCCGGCCATCTTTCCGACCAGCCCTGATGGTTTTTGACCCCCCTAATATCCTAGTACCTCAAGCTATCATCCTCCATCATCAAAACCCTTAAACCTTATCTCCATCTCAACTTATTTGCAATCAAAGAGAGTAATCTTGAAGTTTGATCTTGTTGGTTTTGATTTTTTATTTTAATTTTGATTCTTGTTTTGATGTTTATGATCATTGATCATGATGTTTTGATAAGAAATAAGAGCTATTTTGGAGTTGATCATGGTGAAGTTGAGCTTGAATCATGCTAGGGTTTAGGAATGATCATGTTCATGCAAGCTTAAGTTAACACCATATTTACGGATTGATTATGATGATTATTTTGCATTTGATTCTATAATATCTAGTTTTATTGATTATTATGATGATATTTTCGGTGATTTGGAATGATTTCAAGTGAGAATTTATGTGAAAAAGGAAGAGAAAACTAAAACAGTAAGGGCTGAAAATTTCAAGAAAATAAGGCAGACTTTGACCATAAACTAGTAATGCATGGCCCAACCAAAAATTATGATTTTTGGTGAGATAGTTTAGTGTATTAGCTTTCAAAGGGCTCTTAAATCACCTTAATCCGATGTCTGTGGAAAACGTTATGATCGTTTTACCAAAACTGTGCAAATTGGACTAAAAACTGATATACTTGTATTTTAGCCCCATTTTGGGAACCCTATTGTGGTAATCCCATTTTGTGTTGTACATGAAAGTTTTTTGAGACTTCTTAATCTTTTCATATTGGAGTTTTAAGTCTCCATTTGAAGTCTAGAATGAAAGTTATGAAGTTTTGAAGTGAACTGACCTGCTTGGGTGTAAATCAAGTTGTTATTACAATTTCTGTGTAGTGTATGCTTGGAGAAAAATTCTGAAACTTTTACTGCATATTGTCCATATTATATTCAAATTTTCTGTAAGATCTCATGAATTTTGGTTGAGTATTTTAAGTTTGGTGATTTTTGGAAATATTTTGAGTAATTGTATAAAGAGTAATAATAAAGATTAAGTGAGATTGATCATGCACTCATTTTGTGTATTTTGGGCCAAGTCATTTAAGGGAAAAATAAATATTCATGGACTTTTATGTAGCTTTTAACTTGATTTATGAGAAAAAAGAAGACAAGCATATAATTTGGGAGTTTGTTTATGAGCTTTGAATCATTTATGGATTTTACTAAGAAAATACCACATTTAATGAGCTTAATAGCTTCTATTGAGTTCAATAATTTATTTGGAATGGAATTCTATATCTAATGGATTCATGAATGAAATATGAAAAGTTGGGAGAGTTGTGACTCAGAAACCATATTTATCAAATCAAGTCATTGTAGTTTATGCTATTTTGAATCAAGAAATATCTCTCTTGGCCTCAAACCTTTATTACTTACTCACTTTAGTATCGAATATATTTATCAAGTCAATCTAGTGTACTTGCTGTCGTCATGAACCAAGTTATACATCAGCAAGTCTTAAACCCATATCAGTAACCTATTTCAGAAAAGGCCATAATCACTCTCTCAATTATCACCAACAACGCCTTTTTCTTTGTAATATCATTTATCTCATTGTGGATTATTTTACTTCTATTCACTTTATATTGGATTTAATTACTTTTATCAATTCAGTTTTGAAATTATATTAAAGTACTCACATTATGTATACTATTTAATTACTCAATTTCTGTTACACATACTTTTACTTACTCAATTAGGTGAGTAAGGATCATTTACTGACTACACATACATACAATGTCATTTATGAAACAGAGATGAGGCCTAGATATCATTATCCGTTATGCATAAGTGTTATCAAGTCAGAATATATTTATCAAATAAGATGACATTTATGAAACAGCTGACTTGTATCAAGTCAGATGACATTTTTAAAAACTCAAGGTACGTCCATTGCCTGTATCTTCAGAAAGCAGATTATGTTTATCAAGTTACAACTTTTAATGAGTTTATCAATAAATCATTTTATACAGTGATTTGTCATTTAACTTGTGACCTCGTCAGTTATCATCTATAGGACGTCAGCCCATCATTTACCCGCGCGGCTTCAGGCCGACTCTTGATCGGATTGGCAGGTATACACTTATATATAGATCATATCATTACAAGGGGTTTACATTCAAATAATAATGAGTAATTCAGTTTCATATTACTTCTATTCATTGTTATTGCCAATTAAATGAATTGCAAAGATGGGTACCCATCAATAGTATTTCTATACTTATTTTACAATACAGGAATGCATATATTGAGTTTTTACTCATATTTTCGAATTATTTTCATATTTTCCATTTTAGATGATGAAGTATCACATGTTTCTCCATTTAGCAAGCCCTTTTGAAACTCGTCAGATTCTCACAGTGGATTCAGCATAGCATGAATATTGGAATGGATCTCAGGGTCAAGTTGGATCTATATTCCATATACTTGTATAGTGTGGAGTGGAAGTTATCACATGGTACGATTAAGTCGATGGTATTGAAGTTTAACTATTATGGGCTCTGGTCTTGAAGTGTTTCAGTCAATAGATTTTGTGATTGTGAATATGAGTTGTAAGATTAAATGGTTTCAATGAGCCTTGTCCTTATTAAGACGGTGGTAGTGCCTTCTTTTATTAAGTCTTCCGCAGCAGTTTTTCGTAAATCATGTCATTAGCTTTTTCGGGGCGCTACAGATTTGGTATTAGAGTCAGGTTTTAAGGGCCACTGTGAGCTATCAAGTGTTTATGAGTTACTTATCAAGGTGTGTATGAGTTGTGTTGGACCAGTTAAATGAATTATTGACTATAAGTTCCTATGTATGGGCATGTATGGAGGAACCATTTCCATTTGGGCGACTTAATAATTTGGTAATATCATGAGATTCAAGCATAAGCAAAGTGGACTGTGGAACCATTTGGGTCACTTGCTGGTGAGGCATGCTCTCATTTATCTGGGAGTTGTATTGTATGTTTCATGTCTCTTCTTTGTTTAAATTTTTGTAATTGTGCGCTCCGGGTGTGTAACCTGTTGAGTTATAAACTCCGGCGTGTGGCCGTTGAGCTATTAAAATGTTTCTCTCCATTTCAGGTATCTATTGTAAGGCTTTAAGTTTGGGTTTTAGCTAGTTTTTAGGCGAAATTTTGTCCGTTTCGCTTCAGAATTTGAGAGTTTCATTGAGGTGAATTAATATACTTGACCTTGAGTAAAGTGATGGTTGAAGCCGATGTGGGGATACCATTTGCAACTTCTTAAGGGATTTATACAATGTCAAGTCAGATGTAAACCTCTAGATGAGGAAATGCCTAGTGGGGCAATATTTTTGAGGTGAACTACTATAAGAAGAACACTACAATGAGTGCTTATGTATGGTAATAACAATTAGTAGCTTATAGTGCACTACTTGGCATTATATGGGTGATACAAGTAAGAGTAAGTTGCTATGTATCGGAATCATCTGGTCATAATAATAAGACTTTACCTCAGCAATGCTCCTATTACTTCCTGTAATTGACTTATTTCTGCCTTAGTTACCTTGAATTGTTCAGAGACATCATTTCTTTGTTCCTAAAACTCTCTTGAGTTGTAATGGAGTGTTTATGGAAAATTTCATGTGTTGTCTGTGGGGAGTTTTTTAAATACATCTGAGCAACCTTTCTTATATGTGATTCAAACCGTGACAATCACAGTCGTTTAATTCTCTATTTCCATAAAGGAGCCTATAATGACCCCTGGTGTACATTACTGTATGATTTACAGTTCTTTCTAAGCATATTTGACTCATTCTACTCGCAGCTCAGTCATCACAATGTTCATATTTTTACTGTCACCTACTTGAACTCGTTGCTTCTATTTGGGCACTATTTATTTATTGCTTGCAAAGCCTTTGGTTGCTTCAGACCCAGTCATTGAGTGCCCTTTTGAGCAATTAAATGTATCCATATTGTTCGTATTTTTATAGTACCGTAACGTCATGCTGGCATACTACTCTATGGCCGTGACTGCATGTCATTATTCAAGTTATTTTGATAATCCTTCCTTTTCTAGTACAACCTAGTTTAGTAATGATAAACAACAATTTATACTATTTTCATCTACCAGCAGTTTTGAAGTTATATGCCTACCCATGACTTCCATTTACTGCAAAATGTATTATTGATAGATGTCATCATGTTCAATCATAAGATTGACTCTTTGATCTTGACGTATTGTCCTTTCAAACACCAAATGAATAAAATTTTCCTTCTGATAGTGTTGACCCTTATCTTCATCATTTTACTCACATACGGATACCATATGACTTTTCAAAAGCCGCTTTGGTAATCTTTTACATTTCTTCACCTTTACTACTTAATACTCCCTCTCAACTTCATAACATCGATCATTTACTTTACTATCATGACCATCATGAATAAACTGCATGTCTTGTATATATATGTAGGTCATTTCTATGTCTTGCCTCTTTCATTACGATTCTTCATCCTTTCATTCATTTAGCTTACATGCCAGTCATTTTTAACCAATAAAGAAATATCTTTGCAAGAGTTCATGTTGTGGTTACATCTCTTTACATTTTCGATTACCCCCTATCATTTCAATTTACTGAGACCAGGAAGCAGTTGAATGTTTATCTTTTATACACATGCCTTTAGTAGTATTGGTGGAACCATATTCATTGGACATTCAATTCAGTTTGATTGGCAGATTTGGTATCATTATGGGGGTGAACTAACTGTATACTTATAGGACTAAGATGATTGGTAAGGATCTTAAGGTTAGCTTGAAAGATGAAGATTGGCTAAACGTGCCTTTCTACAGGCCGAGGGAAGAAAAGCCCCATTTATCTCCCCAATTACATTGTGCAAGCAAGTGAATTATCATGTCAATAATGTATTAAATATTAGTGATATGTCAACCACACTCGGTATATCCATATCCATATTTACAGTTTGTGAATTTGAAATGTTCTATCTGAGGACTATCAGGATTGTTTCTCCCCAAGAAACATTGACTTTCAGATTAACCTAGTTCTAGGTGCCCAATCCATTTTCAGAGCCCCTATCACATGACCCACAGCGGAGTTCAAGAAATTATAGATTTAGTAAAGTGAGTTGTTACCGAAGGGAGTTACTTAACCAAGTGTGCCATCATGGGAAATCCTAATTTTATATGTGTCAAGAAAGAAGGCAGAACCTTATGGTTGTGTACTGTGTATAGAGAGTTGAACAAGTTCTCTATCAAAAACAAGTGCCTTATACCTTGAATAAATGATTTACGGGATTAACTGCCAACAATAGATATCTTTTTCGAGAATAATTTATGGTTTATCACACCTAAACCATGCAACCACAGTTTATCTTTTGCAAGAATGCCTTTTATCATAATTCTTGAAATTGTTTGCTTATCTCATCTTTAAAACTTGACACTATCCAACATCGTTTAATCTCCCTTGCATTTCAACCCAATATTTCCTATTAGCGTGATCTTCTATGTCTTTGCAATCCAATTGTTAAATGTGCAATATATTTTTATTCGACCTTATATGATTATCAACATTCCAGTGCTCTCAACATTCACCATCTTTATTTCATGATCATGAGTTGTAGTTCATTCCGTTGAGAGCTGATTCACACATCTACCTTACATATGATTTATTCAAAATGATAAGTTTGTATAACTTGTTCTGAATTCATAATGTAATTCAACTCTCATTGGTGTGGGTGATTGTGATTGTTATAATCCCTTTGCTCTCGTTATTTTGAACTTCAACTCCCACACATATATCTTACATGCTCATAAGTAAACTCTAGCTTTTCTGTTCAATCTTATTACTGGACTTGAATTGGTTTCATATGAGCAAAGACACGTTTCTAATGTCACTTATTCAATCTATTTACTTATCCATTGGCACTTTGCTTGTCCAATCTAATTGTCTATCTATTGCACTTATCTCATTCCTTGTGGCTATAAAGTCACCTAGTTAAAGCTCAGTTGCTTGTCATCTTGTTTCTAATTCATTAGTTAAACACGACTATAACCATGCCATCTTTCTCCTTGGTTGATTTTTTATTGGACCTTTTATGATCCATATTTATAAACCACAATTCTTGAGGCAGTATATTTCAGAATTCATAATACACTTATATTTGTCTTTATTTTAACCGCCCATGATAATATCTCCTTTATTAACCTTTTCTAGTCTCATTGCTCATTTCTTTTGTATGCAATAATTTGCTTGGCTAATAATTTCATCACCCTTATCCCTAACCATGGTCATTTCACTGCCCATTATCGATCGGAAACAGATCCTTGAGTACTCTGATGAGGGAAGATCATGTGATGCAGTAGGAATATCAGATGAGGATATTTTGATAAAGGCATAAAGCACTGTCTAATTATATTGGAGTGAGCCAGAAGAAACATTAAGTATAAGGTCAAAGCTAACCAAACCAAGCATGAAGAGGAAAAATTCAAGTACATGTTGAGGTGATACAAGGTTGACACAAGAGTTGTGCTGGCAAACAAAAAAATAATCAAAGTCTTAGATGGCTTATGAAGTATTTGAAAAAGCTTTTCTAATCAAAGTATTAAGAGACCGACTATCCAAGAACAATTAGGGACTAGTTACATGGGGCCTTATGATTCATAGAAAGGTTTAATCCTGTAGCTTGTTCACTGCACCTACCTGTTGAACCTGAACATGTATATACGTGTTTTTAGCCCGTATTAGTATCAGAGTACTTATTAAGATATTTACCAGTTTCTAGTAGTGGATAAGGTGATGAACCAGTAGTGAGCACCTCCTCTCTAGCAACAAGGTTCTTTTCTTTCAAAGAGAATATCAATTTTGACTCAAAGTAACTGAGCTCATTGAGGTTATTGTGTGAGAAGTACCCGGATCTACTATTGAAACAGTGGATTAAGCAGTTATACAATACGTAGACATCCTTAGTCGAAGTACATCGGGCAAATTATACCTCTTCAGAGGGAAGTAATGGGAACCGATGACCCATGTGTTTTTAACGGCGTTGCATACATTTGGCAAGTGTCATAAGTTTCGAGGACGAAACTCTTTAATAGGGAAAGGCTATAATAACCCGACCTAACCCATATTTATTTATTTAAATCATGTTTATTTATTTAATTAATCATGTTTATTCATTTAATTTATCATGTTTGTGAATTTAATCACCCATGGTTATTTGTTTAACAAAATCAT
>NCQV01098508.1:12142-27898 GCA_002740545.1 Lophocereus schottii
TTAAATTTTTCGCATTCATTTACCGTATTTAATCATCCCGATTTGAGGATAATTCATTTCGGTTTCATTTTGCAAATCAAGTTTCATTGATTGTTAATTCAAGTTTCGTTGATTGATTAAATTTCAGGTGAATTGATATTAGGCCTCGATGATTATGATTGAGCATTAAATTATTTTTCATAATGTCAAAAAAAAATTTAATGTTTAGCCATACAAAAATATTTGGGCTCAAATTCATTAAGTTCGCCCAATTCATTTGGGCAGGATTTGCGGCCTGATTCATTTTAGGTTAAAATTTTGGCCTGAAAATTTTGGTGTGATTAAATTAAGTTAATTACTATCATTTGTGCCTAATTTTAATTAGCAAAAAAAGATATTTTGAAAGGATAAAATTCAGACAAGTATTTTTGGGATCATTCTAGCTAAGCAAACATAACAACACATACACACCCTCTTTCTCCTTTCTCCCTCTTAATGGCAGCAGCTGTTGGTAGCCCTTCATGGGCGTTTTCCGACCATCTTTCCAGCCAGGCCTGGTGGTTTTCGAACCCCCCCAACATCCTAGTACCTCAAGCTATCATCTTTCATCATCAAAACCCCCAAACATGATCTCCATCTCAACTTATTTGCAATCAAAGTGAGTAATCTTGAAGTTTGATCTTGCTGGTTTTGATTTTTTATTTTAATTTTGATTCCTGTTTTGATGTTTATAATCATTGATGATGATGTTTTGATAAGAAATAAGAGTTATTTTGGTATTGATCATGGTGAATTTGAGCTTGAATCATGCTAGGGTTTAGGGATGATCATGTTCATGCAAGCTTAAGTTAACACCATGTTTGTGGATTGATTATGATGATTATGATGATTATTTTGTATTTGATTTTATAATATTTAGTTTTATTGATGATTATTATGATGTTTTTTGTGATTTGGAATGACTTCAAGTGAGGATTTATGTGGAAAAGGAAGAGAAAACTAAACCAGTGAGGGCTGAAAATTTCAAGAAAATAGGACAGATTTTGGCAATAAACAGGTAATGCACGGCCCAACCAAAAATTATGATTTTTAGTGGGTAGATAGTTTAGTGTGTTACCTTTTAAAGAGCTCTTGAATCGCCTTGATCCGAGGTCTGTGGAAAAAGTTATGGTCGTTTTATCAAAACTGTGCAAATTGGACCAAAAACTGACACACTTGTATTTTAGCCCCATTTTGGGAACCCTATTGTGGGAATCACATTTTGTGTTGTACATGAAAGTTTTTTGAGGCTTCTTAATATTTTCATCTTGGGGTTTTAGGTCTCCATTTGAGGTCTAGAATGAAAGTTATGAATTTTTGAAATGAAGTAACCTGCTTAGGTGTAAATCAGGTTGTTATTGCAATTTCTGTGTAGTGTATACTTGGAGGAAAATTCAAAACATTTTACTATATATTGTCCATATTATGTTTGAATTTCATGTAAGATCTCATGAATTTTGGTTGGGTATTTTAAGTTTGGTGATTTTTGGAAGCATTTTGAGTAATTGTATAAAGAGCAATAATAAAGATTAAGTGAGATTGATCATGCACTCATTTTGTGTATTTTGGGCCAAGTCATTTAAGGGGGAAATGAATATTCATGGACTTTCAAGTAATTTTTAGCTTGATTTATGAGAAAAAAGAAGACAAGTATATAATTTGGGAGTTTGTTTATGAACTTTGAATCATTTATGGATTTTACGAAGAAAATACCACATTTATTGAGCTTAATAGCTTCTATTGAGTTCAATAATTCATTTGGGGTCGAATTCTATATCTAATGGATTTATGAATGAAATATGAGAAGTAGGGAGAGTTGTGACTCAGAAACCATGTTTATCAGACCAAGTTATTACAGTTTATGCTATTTTGAACCAAGATATATCTCTCTTAGCCTCAAACCTTTATTACTTACTCACTTTAGTATATATCAAATGTATTTATCAAGCCAATCTAGTGTACTTGCTGTCTTCTTGAACCAAATTATAAATCAGCAAGCCTTAAACCCGTATCAGTAGCCTATTTCAAAAAAGGCCATAATCACTCTCTCAATTATCACCATCAAGGCCATTTTCTTTGTAATATCATTTATCTCATTGTGGATTATTTTACTTCTATTCACTCTATATTGGATTTAATTACTTTCATCAATTCAATTTTGAAATTATATTAAAGTACTCACATGATGTATGCCATTTAATTACTCAATTTATGTTACACATACTTTTACTTACTCAATTATGCAAGGATCATTTACTGACTATACATACTTACAATGACATTTATGAAACAGAGTTGAGGTTTAGATATCGTTCCCTGTTATGCATAAGTGTTATCAAGTCAGAATATATTTATCAAGTAAGATGACATTTATGAAATAGTTGACTTGTATCAAGTCAGATGACATTTTCAAAGACTCAAGGTACGTCCATTACCTGTATCTTCAGAAAGCAGATCATGTTTATCAAGTTACAACTTTTAATGAGTTTATCAATGAATCAGTTTATATAGTGATTTGCCATTTAACTTGTGACCCCGTCAGTTATCATCTATAGGGCATCAGCCCATTATTTACCCACGCGGCTTCAGGCCAACTCTTGATTGGATTGGCAGGTGTACACCTATGTATAGATCATATCATTGCAAGGGGTTCACATCCAAATAATAATGAGCGATTCAGTTCCATATTACTTTCATTTTCATTATTATTGCCAACTAAATGAATTGCAAAGGCGGGTACCTATCAATAGTATTTCTATACTCATTTTACAATACAGGAACGTATGTACTGAGTTTTTACTCATATTTTCGAATTGTTTTCATATTTTTCATTTTAAGTGATGAAGTATCACATGTTTCTCCATTTATCAAGCCCTTTTGGAACTCGTCATATGCTCATAGTGGATTCAGCATAGCATGAATATTGGAATCGACCTCAGGGTTAAGTTGGATCTATATTCCATATACTTGTATAGTGTAGACTGCAAGTTATCACATGGTACAATTAAGACGATGATATTGAAGTTGAACTATTATGGACTTTGGTCTTGAAGTGTTTCAGTTAATAGATTTTGTGATTGTGAATATAAGCTGCAAGATTAAATGATTTCAGTGAGCCTTGTCCTTATCAGGACGGGGGCAGCGCCCTCTTTTGTTAAGTCTTCTGCTGTAGTTTTTTGTAAATCATATCATTAGCTTTTTAGGGGCGTTACAAGTCTGGTATCTTTATCTAAATCTATGTCCTTTAGTATGCCATTAATCTTGGAGATGCTTAATAATCATCCAGATCATTATGGACCTAGGGCCCAAAAAAATTTTCTTGGAGATGCTTCATAATCTGGGTCACCATGACTGTCATCATCCTCTGAGTTAGAGCTAATGTCAATGATCTCTACATCTGGCTCATCCTTCAGCTCCATCTTCTCATCATCTGGCTCCAGCGCATCCTCGCTTTATGGTTCCTCTTCATGCTCAGAGTCTACAGAGCTACCTCTGGGGACTCGAGCATATTGATGACAATATGAACCCCACTGGAGTCCTCAGAGTCGTAGAGTCAAGGAAAATGGCTTAGAACCCTCCTCAGAGTCAAATAGAAAAAGGTCACCCGCAAATGGCTCCTATTGATGTGGTAGTGAGACTGGTGGTGGAAAGAAGAACAACTGAGGGAAAGGCTAAGGTATAGCATGTAGCAGAGCACTCACCTGCATGAGCCACTCACGCATGAGAAGGTGCGCAATAAAGCATCATCTGCAACCTCTCCCAGTTTGCCTATAGTCTGCCGTCATGAGAAAATCATGGTAGTGCATCCTAAAATCGATACAAGGCTCAATATGTGGTAAAATCCAAAGCAAAGAATAAGCTCTAATAAGAGGACTATGAAGGGGAGTAAAGGTCCTCCATATGTGGCTGTATCTAGGGCTCCAAGTGTGGTATACGGTCTGCTAACAAAGTACAAGGCATCATAGTAGCCAAGTAAGGATGAATATAAGCAACTCGAAATGCCATTTAAAATACATCGAGGTTATTAATTAGCTTATAGCAATTTACACAAGTGATTCACATATTAAGCACTCATTCCAACCCCAAACACACTTATAAGAAACATACAAATATGACAAGATGAGATGCAGGCAGATACGCTCACGCTCCCTCTTACCACTCGCTTATCCCTGACATGCACTACAACCTTAGGGCTCACAGTGACCCTAACTGTAGGCTTTGATACCACTATCATAACATCCCATACCTTATGACCATGAAATTAAATTTTATTAACTACTTCACTAGGGGTTTAGTGCATCTAAACTAACAAACATTTGAAATGTTACCGTTGTCCACGAAAGGACGAGGCAAACTAATACCCTAAACAATCAACAGAAGCACCATCCTACTTATCTAAGCATAACTTAATTCGCGTTCATAAGTTGAATCCCTTTTAACTTATGCATAAATAAAGATCACACTTTAGGTTTGCATCAAGTTCATAGGTGACAACCCTTTTAATAGAACATGTCATAATCACTTTTTAGATAGACCCCGATGACTTGACTGGATTGTCAGTGTGAGCTAGTACAACTCTGGACACGGACTTCACTCAAACCTTCACCCCCTGGCTTTATTTGCATAAGACATCTTACCTAAAAATAGAAAACATAACAAATCAATTCAAAGAAAAAGTAACCCAAAGCCTAGTACATTTACCCCTTACACAGTAAAATAGAATTTTAGGAAATCAAGTAAACACACGCATTTGAATTCATTTTATTTCGAAATACGAGGAAGAGAAAGAATGGTTAAAATTGTTGATATATTTATTATTATTGGATTGAGCCCCTATTACTAATAATTACAATCATGGGATTTTCTCCTTCATATGCGTATACTCAGACCGATTTGCAACTGTAGCCGGTCGAAGCCGGCTAAAATGGCCAGGTTTTAAACGGTAAAATGTACTTGATTGCAATAAAAATATATGCACGAGCATATGCTTCTTATTTTGATTGGGCTCACAGTTATTATGTGAAAGCATAATAAAATATTGCCACATTAAAAATCGACTTGATTAGTTATTTTGATCTAAAGGGTGGATTTCATAATAATATAGGCAATAAAAATGCCGTCAAAATGGCCTGCCTTAAACACTGAAGTTTCCTTGGCACGTTCGATGGTCGGAATGACATTAATTTCTAGCCAAAGATGACTGTTTAGTTACAAAAAAGGCCCTAACTTATTAATAATACTTGAAAGTTAACCACCAAGCTGCTTCATTCCTTCTTACAAGTCTAAAATATAATTTAGTCGTCTATGCTCACATTTCTTAATGATTCTAGATTATGAATATCCAAGTGTTATTGTTGTTATTAGTGTTATTATTATTATGGAATTTGATTTCATGGCACAATTTTGAAAAAGAAAGCACACTCATATATATGTTTATAATCATCTATTAGTTTACCGTGTCTAGTCTTTCCTCCCTGCTACAATAATACGAAGTCTTCCGACTGACTTTCGTGGCCCGCTCGCAGCCCTTAAAGGGTTAGGAAAATAATACTCGTGATGTGGACTTATGAAATTTAGAAAATTTATAAGCTCTAATCAATTTGTAATATTTATGAACTTAAAAGTGATCCCATGTTGTATTATCATACTCATCCTATGAAACTAAATGAATTCTTAACCTCTTCTCGCATCCAACATATACTCATTTGCTAAAATTTTGATTTTCTCGTCTCGCTCATAGTTGAGCTCTTTCCTACATTGGCGACATTAGAAAATTTCCCCCCTTTACCCATACTCTTAACATGATCAAATCAACCTACTTTGATCATTAACATATATATTCCCTATATGTTTCATAACACAACGTCACATCAACAATACACATAATTTAATTAAACAAACCATAGTCATCAATTTTATAACATTCCTTGAAAAAAGATTCCCCCCTTTAAATTTGCAAGTGTAGTTAGAAATGCATGACCATTGCATGAAGGTATTAGAAGATGTTAGCATAGTTTTCCAATCTGGATCTTCTTGGTTCAAACCCTAACCACGTTCTCCCGCAACAATTCCTCGCTTTCAACATAACTAGTAATCATTCCCCAAAACAGCGAGCAATCAATCAAATTTAGCATAACTCACAAACAATTTCACCAAAGAAACTTGCTAGAATCAAGTTCAAACATAAGTTCCTACACTAGGCAACCCACATTGCAAATTTTCAATCAAGAAACCCTCATGACATGAACAAACACCAAAATTCACTGCCTTTACTTCCCTTAAAGGTATTCCACAGCATGCATGCTTAATTCAATTACAATGCATATAGGCATGGTTTTAATGGAATAGGGGAAAGATCACCTTGAGCAATGGTGTAAGAAGCAAAGAAGAAGACGAATAGGAGAGCAAAGGGTGGCGACTGGTCGTTGTTAGGTGATAAATTGTCGTATTTTATGTGCCTCTTTCACCCACTTTAATAACTTAATCTTTAGAATTTTTACTTGTTTTATTTATGTTCTGTAGGAAATAAGTTCAAATGGAACAAGTACCACGAAAGGAAGCGAAGATAGACAAAAACAGCAAAAGTAGGCAAAAACGGGACGACGGGAGACCGTGCTACCGTGCCCGAGATGTGGCACGATGGGGCCATGCCACCTGGCGCGGCCGTGCGTAGGCCTCCGCTCGCTTGCTCGCCCGATTTTCTATTTAAACCCCTTTTCGACGTTTTTGTTCGGGACCTCCCCGACTCTCCTTTGGCGACTTTTTGGGAGTTTTTTAGTTTAGGTTTAGTCAATAAAAACCTTGATAGGAGGATTAGATTAGGATTTTAGATTGTAATTTCAGATTCAAGCTTGTGGATTTTCAAGTTCATTCAATGATTCAAGCATAAGTTTTCTCTCGTTTTTCTCTCTTTATTTTTGTTATGTATGTTCATGTTTAGTTTACAATCTTTTGTGATGTTTAGTGATTATAGTTGTGAATCTTGGATTGTGATTAACCTCTTGATTACTGATTGATCTTTGTTTGGGCCTTTACTCCTCTTGTTTATGCTAGAATCTAGGATTTTGTCTCACGCCCACCAAGTGTTCGATGAAATGCCCGAAAGAGTTTTCATCCTTGTTTTGGGGCAATTAACTTATGCTAAGAGGTGAGATTGATTGTCTAGTGTGGATAGAGTGAATAGTGGGGATTGAGACATAAAAATAGTTTAATCGCCGGCTAGGTCAAAGGTTGTTAATCTTGTAGTCTAATTGACCAATCCTATGAAAATAAGTGGTTAGAACATTTAGACTAGCCTATTGACCCTTGAGAGAGGGCTTAGGTGGCCTCAACGATTCAACCGATCGGCTCTGCATGCTAGCATAGCTAGGGAAGGTTTGAACTTGACTTGATTACTTGGTTTATCTTAGTCTAATCATAATCCTTTTGTTTTCGCTTTAGTAGTTTAGTCCTATTTTCTATTCCTTCAGTTTTACCTAACTTCAAACGCTTTAGTTAGCTCTAGTACTTGGAAAACCAACTCTCTGCGGACAACACCCTGAGTACTCAACGATGCACCTTGTACATGGGGTTTATAAATATTAAAACTTTCCCCTAATAAGTTTTTGGTGCCGTGGTCGAGGAGTTAACATCTTTCAATATTGGGGTTTACTTGAGCATTCTAGACTAGACCTTTTAGAAAATCTTTAAAAAAAATTAAAAATTAACAATTTCAAAAAATTTAAGATGGTTATTTTCCATTTACTTCAATTTGAGCATGAACCTTTTTGGCACTACTTGTCTAGGTTAAATGATTATCGTGCTCAATATGTGCTTTTTGAGTATGAAAAATAGGAAATATGTGATGCTGTGCTTAGGGGATGACACCTGAGACTCGAGCCATCCTTGAGTCCATATGTTATGGTGGTTTGCATTTTTTTAGTTGTTGATGACATGGGGATTTGTTTGAGTCTCTAGCTTGGCATAAATGGAAATCTGATGATGCTCGGGACCTATATCATCACTATTCTTCTTACCCTCATATGTTGTGCTCTTTTTGCCGATTTTTTGACCATGATCTGCATTCATGTCGCTATTATGATATCTCTGATGAGTGTTATGCTAGACTTAGTGCCATGATAGGAAAAATGCACAAGCAACATACGCGCTTTGTTAGTGAGATGAGGGAGTGTGGCCTATTGCATGAGACCGACCCTAATCTAACCTCTCGTAGACTAGAGGTTAGTTTCTATGAGGATTGCGAGTCTTCCCTTCCCCTAAAGTTGAGTTTTGTTGATGATATACCTTATATTGACCTAGGGGAAGCGCCTGACTCTCCCTTGACCTCTTCATCACTTGTTGCTCCATCCTTTACTAGCACACTCCTAGGCACTACCGTCAGTGCTTTGACCTTATATGCTTCTCCCCTCCCTTTAGCTCATTGCACGGGGTTAGAGATGGTTGAGCCGTATAGGGGTGATGTTACAGTTTTGGAGGATGATTTTCCTACTTGATCAAAAGAAGCTATCTTGGTTGAGTCACATCTTGAGGAGGCTCCTTTGGAGGAGTTGTGTGATGATAGTCTGGTGGTTGCTGCCGCACCTAGTATGGACCATATCGACATTTCAACGTAATAATTGAAGATGTTAAGTAATATCTCATATTCAATTTTGTTCTATTTTTTTATCGAACTGTGATCCAAAATAGTCGATGATTCTTGTGCCATTCTCTATAAAGTCAATTTATCATTTTTTCCTTAACTGTTATTATTCAGAACTTCTCTTTCGGTTGGCCACAAAATCTTAAAATAAATTTGAGTTCCTTTTCTTTCATTTTCTTTGTATTTATATTAAATATAATATTCATTGATAATGATTAGAGAAAAACTACTTATTTAACATTACAATTGAATTGAATGCCTCTAAGCACTAGAGGCATGTGTTGTTAAAAATTTCATATAAATAATTTCTAATGTTTATTGATAATTTCTTAGAGAACAACCTACTTATTCAACTATAGTTGTCTGTACAGTGATGTAAATGTTACTTATTAAGCCTCATAAATGCAACACTTGTGACAACATACTTATAAATGTTCTACTTCATATCTCAACATTTTTAAGCAACTGTT
Source organism: Lophocereus schottii (assembly GCA_002740545.1). Lineage (NCBI taxonomy): Eukaryota > Viridiplantae > Streptophyta > Magnoliopsida > Caryophyllales > Cactaceae > Lophocereus > Lophocereus schottii. The sequence continues at coordinate 21,269 of NCQV01098508.1, forward strand.
GCACTTTTGTCTCGCATTGCATCATTTTCCGATGAGTGTTGCATTTTTGACTTGAAATACTATAATGTGTTATAAATCTTGCATTAGATGTCTAAATGCAACGCTTGTTATCTATTGTTGGACTAGATATTAAGTGACCCAATATGCAATAATTATTGAAAGTGTTGCATGTTTAATATTGCATTAGACCTGTTATGTAGTGGTGAACATTGGACCAAATTGGAGCTAAATAGGCTTGGCATGATGATTAACACAGTTTACGTGGGTAATGCTTTTGAAGGCCCATCCAAGCTGCTGTTTATTATACTCCAGCATAAACACAATAGTACAAAAGTTACATAACAACACTCACAGTGACACAGTAGTAAAAGTTACAATAACAAAAGCTGACTTGATGAAAGATACAACACAACAACGACAGCAACATATGTATAATAAAAGACTCTTAGACTTTAATATCATAGCAAATTAGCCCACATATAGTGGACTAGTTCATTATTTAGCAGCTTGAGGCTTTGGATATGTGGCCATGCACCCAATTACTCGGTGGTTAGGTGCAGCGACGGTTAAAACAACGGTGACTGCAGCAAGGGATGAAGCGAGAGCACCGTAACCCACGAGGCAAGCAACGTTGTGCAGCCACCATCATTGGACCTACATATATATGCATGCATTCTATCAGTATTATGCCACATTCACACAATAACAGAAGAACACATTTCCTTCTTTTTCAAGGAAGGAGGTTTGGAGACAAGAATAATAAGTAGATCATGATACATTTGAGTTTGCTATGGAGCAAAAGGTTAGAAGCAAATATACACAAGTTTCAAGATTGTTTTGTGATTCAAGTAATTATGTCATGATCGAATCATGTTGTCTAAAAGTAAAATTTAGGATGACTGTTTTCGACAAAAATCTAGCTCAAGCACGTACTTTTGCGTCATGTTGGCTACCTATATATATGTCAACAACCTTGCTATTCTCTTCAACTTTTTTTTTTTTTAAAGAATTAGCTTAGTGTTGTTCAAAAAAAGTAAGGTTCCGTTTAGATTAGTTCAGTAACAAAATAAGCTTAATTTAGTTTAGCAAAAATAAAATCAATTTAGTTCAATTAAGCAAAATTCAATTTTTTTTTTTTTAAAGGACCTATGCAATAGTATGAATTTTTCTCACATTGGATGAAGTGAAGCATTCGTGATGGAAATATTAAATAAACACATAGAGATACGTAATAAAAATTTAAATAAAAGTGGACTTGCCCTGAGTAGCAACAAGAAACACAACAAAGAGGACGATGACAAAGAGGGCCTTAAAGTTTGCAAGTTTTGGCATGTTGAACATTTTCTTTTCTCACTTTCTCACTCTAGTACTTGGTTTTATTTTTCTGGAAGTGGTGTGAGTTAAGTGGTGGAGGAAGCCAGTATTTATAGACAACACGTACAGGAGCGTAACCTACATGCAGCCGCCCATATAGACTAAGTCCTTTGAGAATTTTTTTTATTGTAATTTGTAGTTAACACGGCAAACTAACGTATCAACCATATAATCCAAAAAATCTTGCTGTTAGTGAGTGTTTGTCCAAGATCTCAAACAACAAAAGTATATGTGGAATTTATGTAATTCTTACGGGTTCAAACAACAAAATATATGTGTAATTCTTCAATTGCAACACTCAGCAATCAATGGAAGTCAGCATAATTCACGAACAATTTCACCAAAGAAACTTGCTACAGTTCAACTTCAAACATGAGTTCCTACACTAGGTGACCCACATTGCAAATTTTGAATCAAGAAACCCTCATGACATGACAAATACTAAAATTCACTTGCCCACTTCACATCATGCATGCTTGCTTCAAGAACAAAGCATAAGGGCATGGTTCTAATGGAATAGGAAAAAGATTACCTTGAGCAATGAGTGAAGAAGGAAAGAAGAAGAGGAATGGGGGAACAAAGGGTGGTGGTCGGCGGTCCGGTGCTTGATAGCTTATTTTTATTTTATTCTCTAAGATGGGAAAATCCCACTTGCTCCTTAACTGGCACCCTCATCCATAACTAATTACGAATCACTGGCCACGACTACGTTTTAACTAAACTTCTCAACAACATAAAATAAATTCAAAGCTAGTTTTATTGCCACACTAGTTCTTGTTCTACTATTACTTGCATATTTTAGGAGATACAAGAAAGATGCAAATTCATTCGTATCTATTCTCCATTAATAAAAAACAATCGTTATTGGCTTAATATTTGATTTGCATCTTATAAGTCAAGAGAATGGGAATTAGAAATTTAAAGTCTAGGTATCCAACATAACAGGAGCCGTGCAAGATAGAAGTTAATAATTATCGAAGTTAAGTGTGCGCGCTTAGTTTATCTTTAGTTAAATTGTTAATATGCTAATTTTATGATTTAGGTTTGGGTTATTACAATCTATCCCAACAAAAAAAAAAAGAGTTTCGTGCCCGAAACTTGAAAATAGGGTCATAAAAAGGAATCATATCCAAACTTTACCGCAAAGTAAATTATGATATTTGATTCTCATATTCTGTTTTGTTTCCCATGTGGCTTCTTCTGAGGTGTGGACTGCCCACAAGAGGTCTTGTCGAGGAGTTGCTTAATCCTTTGGTGAAGTATTTGCAAATGTTATTCTTCATAGACGAAGTTTTGGGCAACATCTATGCCTTCAGGTTCTATCATGTAGCTTAGGTTCGGTACGTACTTCCGAAGTGGAGATATATGGAATATGTTGTGGACTTGTTCTAAATTTGTAGGCAATAATAACTTATAGGCCACTGGGGTCACTTTTCTTATGATCTCATATGGTCCAATATATCTAGGTCATAGTTTTTGCCTTATGTTAAATTGTTTTACCCCCTTAGTTGGTGACACCTTTAGGAAGACTTTATGTCCCATTTGAAATTCTAGGGGCCTCTTCGTTTGGCCAGCATAACTTTTCTATGTACTCTGCGCTATCTTCAAATGTTGTGGATTATGAGCACTTTGTCTAAGTTGCTTTAGCACAATGGTGTTCAATATTTCCTTCCATACGGTGCCTCAAACAGTGTCATCCCGGTAACTGTTATTATGAGAGAATTCTATAAGGCTAGATAATCTTCCCCTCTTTTGCAGAAGTCTAGTACACGCCCTCAGCACATCTCCTAGGATTTGATTGACCCTTCTGCCTAATTGTGAGCCTCAAGATGATATGAACTATTGAAATTTAACCTAGTTTCAAATGCATATTTTAAGATGCCTCAAAATTCAGAGGAAATCCAGTATCTCTATCTAAAACTATGTCCTTTGGTATGCCATTAATCTTGGAATCTCTTTGATGTACAAGTGATCTAATTTATGCACTATCCGACTATCATTAATGGGTACACAATGTGTATACTCAATGAGCCGATTCACTATAGTCCAAATGACATTCTTCTTAGGGGACTTATGGGTAAACCCATTATGAAGTCCATGAAGATAGAATCTCACTTCCATGCAGGTATTTCTAAAGGCATGTAAGACATTCATCTACTTATTATGCCAGTTCCCTCTTCATATTTGGCGACCAAAAATGCTTTTTTAAGTCGTTATATACGTCTTTGTCGCTCCTGGATGCATTGATTAAGTGGTATTATAGGCCTCCTCTAGAATTCTCCACTTTATTCTTCTTGTTTGGCCATACACATGCAATTTTGACATCTCAAAGTCCCATCCTCATGTACTAGAAACCCAAGGGATTTGCCTTTTCAAATGCCTTGCTGCATCCTTCCCTATTCATTATCATTGGCTTGTCTAATTTTAATTTCCTCCAAAATAGAAGGTTTGGCTTCTAGAGCCAGTACGAAAGCTTTTTTATTTTGGTAGCTGACTAGCTCAATCCCCGATGCTCGTAATTCTCAAATAAGAGAAGTCTGGATGATGATTTAGGTTGCCCTAGATTTTCCTACTCAAAGTGTCCCCTATCGGATGGTATTGAATATGCAAATCATAGTCCTTTAGTAATTCTAATCATCTCCTTTGCCTCAAATTGAGCTTCTTATGAGTGACGATATATTTTAGGCTCTTGTGGTCTTTATATGTCTTATACAGGGCACTCCATATAAATAATGTCTCCAAATTTCAGCGCAAAAACAACAGCTGCTAATTCTAGATCATGGGTAGGGTCATTCATTTCATTAGGCATCAACTAATGTGAAGCATATGCTATTACAATCCCACATATAACCCATTCCTTGATGCATCACCACAAAAAGTATACATCTTGCCTTTCTTAGGCAAATTTAACGTTAGGGCATGTTATGACTTCTTCAATTCTTGAAATTCACCCAAATTTGGTTACTTTCTTTCAACAGAATAATCAAAGGAAGGGCTATCTTTGAGAAGTTTTGCACAAATCTTAGTTAATAACCTGCCGTCTCATGGAAACTCCTTACTTCGGTGATAATTATTGGTGTTGGCTACTCCATTACAGCTTTTGTTTTCTATTGATCCACTTTGATCCCTTCTTTAGATATCAAATGGCCTAGAAATGTCACTTCTTCTGACCAAAACTTGCACTTTTGTAGCTTAGCATACAGTTGATGCTTTCTCAAGGTCTCCAGCATGGTTCTTCAATGATTAGCATGCATCTCCTTATCCTTAAGATGAATCAATATATCGTCTATGAATACCACTACAAATTTATCCAAATATGGCGTAAAAATTTTGTTCATCAAATCCATAAATGCAGCCGAGTCATTGGTGAGTCCAACGGGCATGTAATGCTTGAGTTTCTAGATGGCAAAGATGAGCGACAAGCACATCTTTTCAAGGGGGGAGCACTTCAATTCGGCTCCAACCAATGTACGACTTAAGTAGTACAGGGTGACTTCTTTCCCTTCCTCATTTTCCTGTACACATAATACTCCTAAGGATTTTTCCTATGCTGCAATGTATAGTTGAAGAGGCTTGCTAGGGATGGGTGCCCCAACACCGAAGGATGGGACAAATATTTCTTTATTGTCTTGAAAGCAGTTCGACATGAGTCGTCCCATTCAAACGACGCTCCTTTTTTCATAAGGTGGCTGAAGGGGTGACAACGTCCTACAAGATTTGAAATGAATCCTCAGATGTATGCCAAGCGACCTTAAAGTCTGCGAAGCTCTATGGGATTCTTCGACTCAGGCATCTCTTGAATTATCTTGATCTTCGATTGGTCGATCTCAATTCCCCGATGGTGAACGACGAAGCCCAAGAATTTCCCGGAGTGACATCGAACACGCACTTGATTGGGTTCATCTGCAATTGGCACCTTCGTAATCGCTCAAAGATTAGACGAAGATCTTGTGAATGGTCTGCCCTTTTTTTGGACTTGACCACCAGATCATCGCCGTAGCACTCAACTTTTTATGAAGCATATCGTTGAAAATTGTTTGCATTACCATTTGGTAAGTTGCTCCTGCATTCTTAAGTTCGAAAGGCATCACCTTATAGCGAAAAATACCTTTAGGTGTGCGGAAAGTTGTTGCCTTTTGATCCTCTGACGCCATCAAAATCTGATTGTATCATGTAGTACAGTCCATGAACGACAATGCTTCATGCCTTGTGGTTGAGTCAATCATGAGTTCCGTGACAGGCAATGGGAAATCATCTTTTGGACAAGTATCGTTGAGATCCCTAAAGTCAACACAAATACGAAGTTGCCTATTTTTCTTCCTGATAGGCACGTTGTTGGTGATCTACGTTGAGCATTTGACCTCATTAATGAATCCTACCTCTATGAGTTTGTTGACCTCTTTTTCGATTTCCGGTACCAACTCCGAGTGAAAACGTCGCTGGGGTTGCTTCTTGGGTGAAATACCCTTTTTGATGGATAGGCGATGAACAGAGACCTTTGAATCTAACCCGGGCATTTCTTTATAGCTTCAGAAAAATACGTCTTTGTACTCGGACAGGAGTTCCAAATACTGCTTTTCCTCATTGGGTGTAAGTGATGAGCTTACGTAAATAGGACGAGGCTCTTCATTGGTCCTAAGATTCACTTCTTTCAACTCATCAATCGTACCTGCCCCCCCCATCTTCGAAAGCTTCAGGAGTTTCAACCAACTCTATCTCTGAGTCGGAGTCATCACATTCATAGGCTGTGATATGATTAGAAGAAACAACTTCTTCTTCCTCCACCTCATTGCTGGAGTTAGAGTTGTTTTGTTGACCTGTGAAGATCACAGTATGCCTCTTTACTCTTAACAAACCGTCCATTTTCACATCCAAGGTGGAGAAACGCTTCATACGAGAAGGGATAGAGCTCCGAACTTTATTTATCACTCCCAAGCAGCTAAACACAGAACTTTTCTGCTGCTGAAGCCGTGAGCTTGAAGACTCTTCACCAGTTCTTATCCTGGCAAATAATGAACACCTTGGTTGGGGAACGTCTTTGATTTTATTAAAAACAGAAATTTTGCAGCCTTTCCGTTTCCCTATTCGGGTGAACACCGATGGACATTTTCTTAGAATGAGCGATTACAGCCTATCAAACACAGAGGGTTTCGGGTTAGGTGAAGCATTTTCCTCTTCACTCTCATCCACCTCTTCAGGTGAAATGTGTTGAGTCGCTACCTTCTTGTCCTTTTGTTGCCCCAAGATTCTGACTGG
>NCQV01098512.1:0-10746 GCA_002740545.1 Lophocereus schottii
TATATATATAAGCATCCAAAAACAAGTGAATGGATGAAACCATTGAATATTTCATCCCTTGTATGAACTGCACTTTTTGGAGTCGGTGTTTAGCTCTTAGAAGGTCAAATAAACTAGACAGGATAACCAAGGGAGATGACAGGATAACCCAGGGAGATGATGCACTAACTCTATCAAAAACCTCAACTCAAAGCCTTTCAAAATGATATGCATAATCCCATGGGCACATACAATTAATGATATCAAAGTAATTGCACACTTCAAGAGGAAATCATATAGTGCTAATTCATTTCATAATGTTTCCATATGTATCCCTCTTACAGTTCACTTCTTGTCATTACCTTAGATGAAAGCATCATTATCTCGGGTATAGGTTATTTGTATTAGTTTTAACACCCACACCAAAGAATATATATCTCAAATTAAGGGCTACATTCTAAAGCTAATGACTCTACAACACGATTCATCAATGACAACAGTACAATTGATAGCTTCATAGTATTCAAATGCACTTTAAAAGAACATTCTCCCTATTTAAGCAAGTAGAGCTCAACTGAAACTAAGCAGTTGGAAGTGTCTGAATCACATGATATTGGGTCTTTAAATCTTACTAGGATTCAGTTTACTGTATAGGATTTTTCAATGCAAAACTAATGCCACAAGCATATAAGCACACGACTTTTGTCGTCGTATGATGCATGAAATTATGGCACTACTTAAAACTACTAAATTATCAAAAGCTACTATCTAATCAACAAAAACTAAGAGATATGTGCACAGGTAGGACTCACTACACTAACCAACCACTCTGTACTAATATTAACAATTGATAATATTTAAATACTTATGTATATTTTAATAGCACTAATAACCCTAATAACACTAATATCCCTAATGACAACACTAATAACACTAAGTAAATGAAATCATTGAGCAAGGATACTAATGCAGGATTAATTAATCAAAATAGTAACAGTAAAGAATAAAAAAAAAAGACTAATTACAAAAGTGTAACATACATCAAGATTAATAGCACAGTGAGAAACTGGGGTTTTGAGATCAAACCTGTAAAGCAAAATACTAGCAAAGAAGAGCACACCCAGAAAAATAGAATAAGAAGAGAAGTAGTGGTCATGAAATCTGCACCAAACAAAGTCTGAAATGGACACTCAAACCCATCCTAGAAATGGAAAATGAGGAGAGTGAATGAGGGATGAGTAGAGCTGTGAGCCTTACTTAGTTATGAGCTCAACCCAGTAGCATCTCTATTAATGGAGGTCTAAAACACCCATCACATGCCCCATATGAGAAATGAAATAGGGGAGTGAAATGTAGATTCAGACCAAGCAAAATAAGTTAATCAAACTTATAACGACAAATCACAACCCAATTGAAATAACTGAATCAAAAGTTGAAACCCATAACTATAGGCACCATCAAACTAAGAGCAAAGAAGAGGAAAGGAGAACAAGAACTACGGAAGGAGATGATTATTGAGGTAGGCATCCCAATTGCCAAAGCTCGACCTAAGTCCATTAATGGAGGATACTATCATTCCAAAATTGAGACAACCTAGACAAACCAAAATTAGGGATAGAGATTGAGAAACCTAGGCACAAAGCAGCTCTGAATTGGATGAAGTGTGACCTATGCTCGTAAGCACATGCCTATTACAATTTAGAAAAGATATCGTTCCCATGGAGACCAATCGTAATCTATTGAGTTTTGTCCTATAAAAGTGCTAAGTAAGCAAATTTCAATTGAGAATTTGAACAACACTGTAACTTAATTGGAAAATTTAATCAATTTAAAATATCTAGGGATTTGTTTCACCTTGTAAAGATGTAGACCAATAGAATATATCATGTACTTGATGTATAATGGGAGATTGAAAGGGGTGCAATCACACTTAGACTTCAAGCTTTTCTTTCGAAATAAACTGAATTGCCTAAACTAACTAATTATCGTTCTTTCAAATATCCTTGTTTAGTCTAAGTTATGGATTGTTGATGGGCTAAAGGTCCTCTTAATAGGTGAATCTTTCTCAAGTATTGCTCAGTCAAGTCCCATCTTGTCGATCAAATAGCAAGTTTTATCTTTAAGTCCTTCACTTAACTATTTAGAATTAACAAATGAATTTAGCCAGAATTCACCCACAAGAATTTCATGCACAAGATAGAATTCAACTAATTCCAATCAAGAACAAGCAAAACTAAATAAAAATAAAGGTTCCAAAATTAATACTTGACTAGCAATCCCTAGATTGAGAAAACTTCTCATACATACTTAAAATAACAACTAATTAGAATACAAACAGACTTGCAATTATGGTCTCACGTCACCACGGACTGCCCGTGGTGAGCTCTGTCTCGATACTCTTCTTTTCTTTCTTCCTTCCATGGGTATAGTAACTCGGGGTTGTCCGTGAGGAGTCAAACTACACTCATTTATGATCAAATTTGGGGTAAAATGGTCCAAAAACCTGCAAAACATATAAAAGAACCATACCCAAGTGTGAAATTGAAAAAGGAATGCATAATATATCATAAAATACATAATACTCCCTAAAAGTGGCACAAAATGACCTCAAAATAGAGTGCACTTTAAGGATTTATCAAATTCTACCATGCTTAAAAATTGCATGTCCCAAAGCAACTATGAAACTGTTGCTAAAAACAAATAACCTCCTCAGGCAGACACCAGTAGCAACATTCATAGCCAAATCAACCCAAGATGTTTAGCCCAAAAGCCATTAAAAGCTTTTACAAACAGATAGAAGAAGGATTTTCGAAAAGGTAAGAATCATCACAATAAAATATTAAATCAATCACTCAAATCAACTTGAGCAATTATATTGGTACATTATAATAAATAGAGCTTAGAAGAACCAATAGAACCTCACTTTAGGGATGAGGCACTCATCACTCATGTATTTAAAATAAAATGCGGTTCTCTCAAATCTCATTCCATAGAATCAAATCAACCATAAGCTTGATAAGATTTTGTAGTTCACGACCATTACAATGCAAAGCACACAAGGCAATCATGAGGGCTTTTTAACGGTTGTAGCGGGGCAAATGGATATAAGAAAGGATGGAACAAACATTTTGGAATTTGTGGAGCTAAAAGCCTAAAACTAGGAGCATAAACCATCGTTTCCCAGCTAAAACATATTCCTCAATCGTATACATATCAAAATATCAACAACATCCCCAAATGAGTTCATAAGAGAAAGTGCCTAAAAGTATAAAACCAATTCTAAATCCTTTTATTTCATCATTTTCTTCTCTTTTTATATTTTTTTCTTTTGCTTCTTTGTTTTTTTTGTTTTTTTTTCCCCAACACACACATTTTTTTTTACACATCTTTGGTGTGGTTTGTCCCCCCCCCAAAGAGGAGGATAATGGCAAAGGAAACTATGCACTTTCAACACTTTTCTTACAACTCACAAAATAAAACCCAATTGACTTGAAGGGAAAAGTAGAACATGAATCCCTTATAACATCGAATCAAACCACAATATCCAGAAAAGGTTATTATCTACAAACTGCTCCCAATCAACTATGAAAATTTTATAGCCTTGGCTAAAAGGGTAAGACATATGTGTGGGGCCAGAGATAATAATATAGATTTTCATCAATAAACACGATAAAGGCTCAACGGGGTAGCAAGGGATAAATCATTCATATAAGGGTGAGAATTTGGTCAATGTAGCTCATAAAGTCAAATAATGTCTTAATCATGTTGCCGATGCGCTCGCTAAATGTGATCTTGAACAAAAGACAAAGCAAGTTCTGGAAACTTTAAATCTAGGAAGGGTCATACATGAAAAAACAAAATATGAGACTNNNNTGATGAATTAGTCTATCCAAGCTCAAAATCTCACAGGACAAAGCTCATCTTGCTCATTGAATTTCATATGCCAAATACTCATGCCAAGAATCATTAAGCAATCAACTCATATCTAATGTAATGGTCAAAACATGAAGTGTAGTTTAAAAACAAACATTTTATTCACAAATAGGCCTAAATAAAAGGATCAAAATAGGCAAAAGAAAGCCACTGCATTTAAAGACTCATTATTAGAGGATTTATGGACTCATTTTTTTCAGGTTTTGGTTTTTTTCCCCCTTTTTAGGTTTTTTTTTTTACTAAGCCTAAAATGCAACTAAAGACTAAAAATGCCAAAACAAAACTAAAATGAAGAAGCAAACCTAGAAAACCAAATGATCAACTAAAAATGCAAACTAAACCTAAATGCATGACCTTAAAAAAAAACCACAAACTTTCACACATCCACAACACACATATATACAAACACAAACACATACAAGAACTACAACAACTCTCCCATGCTTGGACAACGTATTGTCTTCAATGCAAGCATAGAAAAAGCAGAAAGCACTAAAAGGGAAGGGGAGGTGGTGGAGAACAAGGAGGGTAGGGTTGAGAAATGCACCAGTCCCGCTAAGTCTCTAACTAGGCCCTAAAGTCTTAGAAATATTGGTTCTGGGGGCAATCATCCCACTAAACACATCATGGCGCTCCTAAACGAAGCCCCGGAGTAAGGCATGCTCAGTTTCTACATAAACTCGCAGAAAAGCTTGCTCCTTTTGAATTGAGCGAAGGGTAGCATGCAAGTCAGGATAATCACAAGAGGAGGATGGTTGAGATGAGCTAGAAGCCCTAGGGTGAGTAGGTGAAGGAGGGGGGTAGGTCACACCAAGTCTTCATAATTGGGTAAAAAGTAGAGATTGGCCCGAGTCAGGAGAGAAGTGCGATCAACATTTAGGAGAGGTATAAGCGGTTCCCAGGATAAATCCAACAGATATGCCTACTATCAACCTTACAAAATTTCATTTGTTCAAAAGCGGCTAAGTTCAACCACTCCGAACCTACAGCTCTATCATCAGGATTTAGTTCACCACTAACCAACCTAGCAATAGGGGTAATGAGGCCTCCAATGACAATCCTATGTGTTGAACTAAGGGATGCATTATACAACTAATTGACCAAGAATGACTCGGTGTCAATCCGGTCACCTTCAAGCATGCTATACAAATAATATAATTCAGACAGGTCAGACACATTTAAATTATCCTCCATGGTAAAAAAAATCACAAGCTAATAAGCATCGGACCACATGAATATAGAGGTTTCGAATAACCGAGCCTTTGGAATTACTAGTGTCATACTGATAATCCTTGAAAATTTACACCAAAAAGCATTTGGATTGAACTCCTTAGGGACATGGGGTATGTGAGGTCCATACTTGGTGAAAAACCAAATATACTATTAAAGGCACCCAAATTAAATTCATAAAACTCCCTATTAAGATAAAATAAAATGTAGCTCTCTTGACATCGATGGCCACTTGTGACCTTAAGATGCAATGTGCTAAAAAATTCAAGGGTGAGGTCCTGATAAGTGTGGTCCTAAGTTTCTAAAAATTATCCCATTCCGCCCTGATCAAACAACCGACTAATATCATCCAACAATCTCAAACGATTCAATGCATCTGCATCATAATATCGAGTAACTACTACTAGTTTAGTGCTCAAAGCATTATATTTAGCAATATGTTTAGGATTAGTTAAACTAAGGGGGTGTAAAATGTTACCTCAGTTTCTCATGATGGCGAATGTTTGGGAGCTTCGAGGTACTGTTTGTGGGGCTTGACTGGAAGTCCCAACTTCTTGTGTGAGTCTTGCCTTCTTTTTTGGTGCCATGGTGATGAAATATGGGTGGGTAAAAACTTAAAAAATAAAAATAAAAGAAAATGAGTAGAAAATGTCAGAAAATGAACAATTTGAGAAAAGGAAATTAACTGGTGAAGAAATATGGAAGAAAAATGAAAATTGGAACTAAAAAGTGAAAAATGGAATTATGAAGGTTGTGAGTATGGGGATGCGGAAAATGGAAAAGAAAGAAGGCTTGAAAATGAAAAATAAAGGGAGATTTGGTGTTAAAGTGGAGAACGTAAGTGAAAAGGGAATAAATTTGATGGATTTTGGTTAAGAATTGAAGGTTGTAAGTGAAGTAGTTAGGGAGGTTTTAGAGAGAGAGTCAAGTTTTAAGAAAGAAGATGAAGAAATTAGGGTCAAAGGGGACTTGAAAACCCTTGACTGTGGACGCGGGGTTCGCCATGGACCGTGGTGTTGGCTATTGACCGTCCGTGGTTAGCTCTGGTCCCGAGTTTTTCCTTCTTTTTTCTCTCTTCTTTTGTATGGTTGGTCAGAGCCTTCACGAATGGTAGCCATGAAGTGTCCGTGGAGGTTCTAAAACCTCTTATTATTACCTTTTGTATAGTTTTATTAATTTCTAGTGGAGGTTCTAAATAACAAAATCACAAAACACAATAAATGAAAAAAATGCATAAAAAGGAAAAAGAAAAACAAACACTTGGGTTGCCTTCCAAAGAGCGCTCATTTAAGGTCGGTAGCTCAACCTTCTATTCTAGTTTGAGTTCAATGAGAGTGTCGGTATTGGACTCCCCCATAATATATGCATCGTTTTGATCAAGAACCACGAAATTGAAGTATTTTAACTGAAGGTACAACCTTAGATACTCAGGTTGGAGGTCCTTCTTCATCATCAAATTGCGCCAAAGCGCACCATCAGTATACAAAACAAATTGATAGTGGGCTCCATCATGTGGACCACTATCATCATCTTCGATTCCAAGATTAAAATTAAAATCCAAATGGACTCCTTCCATAAGAGGTAAAGAAAGAACTACTTTAAGCGAACATGTAATAATTACTCATAAAAGATTCATTCAAAGTATAGGCCTCAACCTCATGTATGCTAGGTGGCATAGGAGAAACAAACTTCATCTTAACATAACCCTGGTTGGGATCCTCAGTCGAAATCCAATCAAAGTCAGAAGGTCCAAGACAACTACACTCATCCTCTAGCCCAATTTTNNNAGAAAGGGAAACTACATTAGATATGAAAGAATTAGGGGAAATAATTTTCTCGTGCATAAAACAAAACAGAGCGTAATAACCCCTACTTCAAATGTTATCTGCCCCCCTTTTACATCAATAGAGCAACCTGAAGAGCCAAAAAGGGTCTTCCAAGAATAATTTGAGCATCATCAGTCTCAGTTATATCAGCAATGATAAAGTCTTCTAGCACCTAAAAATCTCCTATTATTACTGGCACATCCTCCAACATACCCAAAAGTTGTGTTTCAGAAGTATCTGCTAATTGGAGTGAAAGGGCACTGGTTGTAATGGTCTCAAATGAAGTTTATGGAACATAGAGTAGGGCATCAAACTGACACTTGCTCCAAGCTCACATAAGACTCTTTCAATCTTCACTTTTCATACGACACAGGGGATAGAAAAGCTACCCGGGTTAGGGAGCTTGTTGGGAAAGACTTTGGGAAACTCGAAGCTGTCGTTTTCTCTAAAAGTTATGGGCTCACCCTCATCATTTTTCTCCTTACTCTCAACCATGATCACCTCTCTACCATCCTCAGATGTCATATCCTTAGAATCCTCTACCACTTCTTTTAAGGTAACACAGTTACATTGCTCATGGGAGTTAGGTTTACTAGGCAGTCTACCTAGGAGTGTAGATGAAGATGCAGCTTATTGAGCTATTTGAGCTTCTATCATCTTATTGTGAGTAATAAGCATATCAACCTTAGAGGGCAATTACTTAATATATTCATCTTACTTTTGTTGTGCTAAAAGCATATTCTCTATCATATTCTTTAAGTTAGATTTTTGAGGTCCGTATTGAGGATAGGTTGGCTTTGAAATCCAGGGGGTGGTCTAAAATTCGTGTGGGGCATTAGACCTATAGGATAAATTGAGGTGATTTCTCTATTCAGGATTATATGCATTAGAGATAGGGTCATTTGTTGGTCTAGGGTTATAGTTGTTCACATAGTTGACCTGATCATTTCCATTTGGGCAAAAGGACGACCCACTTGACAATGCACAGTTAAATGATAAATTGACCCATATATATCACATGATAGGGAAGGGGTACTTGAACTGATAGAATTAACATTCAAGCGTCCAATTTTTAAGACATAGCATCAACTTTAGAAGAAAGCATAGAAATAACATCTAATTCGAGCTTACCTCCAACCCGCTTGGGTTAGGTTATCTCAGACGACCATTAAAAATTGTTAAGGGACACCTCTTCTATAAGATTGTATACTTCATCTTCGCTTCTGTTCATAAAAGTACCTCCTGCTACCGCATCAATAGCAGACCTCAATGGCTGAGGGATTCCATTATAGAATGTCTGCACGATCATCTACCGTTGAAGACTATAGTGAGGGCATAATCATAAAAGGTCCTTGAATCACTCCCAGGAATCATAGAGCATCTCATCTTCCTTTTGCGTGAAAGTAGTGATTTGAATCCGCAGGCTTTTCATCGTACTTGGAGGAAAGAACTTAGCAAGAAAGACTTTTGTGAGCCGTCCCATGTCGTGGTGCATCCTGGAGGCAATGAGTGAAGCCACGCCATTGCCTTATCCCTAAGTGAGAAGGAAAATAAGCATAAGTAGATGACATCGATAGAAACTCTGTTGAGGTTTAATGCATCACACAACTTTATAAAGGCCGAGAGGTATAAGTTTGGATCTTCTAATGGGGTGCGATTGATATAAGGGCTAGTTTGAGCTCAAAATTGTTCACTTCTATGGTTGGCTGAATGATGCTCAAGGAAATGCCTTGGATTCCTAGGGTAACAAAATCTCGAAGTGTCCTCCTTTAGTCACCTCCTGTTCCCGCCGTTGACAAAGAAACCTGTTGAGCCTTTAATCTTCACTCTTCTGGCCTTNNNNTCTTCCTCTTAGAGCAAAAAGTCCTTTTAATTTCTGGATCGAATTCAAATCGAAAAGGACTCCGCATATAAAGGAGAAATATGCAAAATTAGCAACGAAACTATTAATGCAAATTTAAAATATACAACAAAAGAAAGAGTGACAAAATGCTTACTCAATTTCTAAGGGCTAACTCAATATCCACAAATTTGGTGCCCGACAACAGTGCAAAAACTTGACCTATGCTCGCAAGCGCACGGCTGTTGTAGTTTAGAAAACATGTCATTCCTACGGAGACCAATAGTAATCTATCGCATTTTGTCCTATAAAAGTGCTAAGCAAGCAAATTTCAACTGAGAGTTTGAACAACACTGTAACTTAATTGGAAAATTTAATCAATTTAAAACATCTAGACATTTGTTTCACCTTATAAAGATGTGGATCAATAGAATATATCATGCACTTGATCTATAATGGGAGATTGAAATGGGTGCAATTGCATTTAGAATTCAATCTTTTCTTTCGAAATAAACTGAATAGACTAAACTAACCACTTATCATTCTTTCAACTGTCCTTGTTTAGTCTAAGTTATGGATTTTTTGAGGGGTAAAGGCCTTGTTAACAAGTGGATCTGTCTTAAGTATTGTTCAGTCAAGTCCTATCTTGTCGATCAAATAGCAAGTTTCTTCTTTCAGTCCTGCACTTAACTATTTAGAATTAGCAAATGAATTTGGCCAGAATTCACCCACAACAATTATACTCACAAGATACAATTCAACTAATTCCAATCAAGAACAAGCACAACTAAATAAAAATAGAGATTCCAACATCAATACTTGGCTAGCAATCCCTAGATTTAGAAAACTACTCATACATACTTAAAATAACAGCAACTAAACAGAGTTTGAGAGAAGAAAACTTACCGCAATTGGTGATCCTCCAAGGGTTTGCTAACTTTTTAAGAGCTCCAAAACAGTAAGCACTTCTTCAATATTCAAAACTAACCAGAAATCTAAACTAAACTTAGAAAAAATGGAAAAGAATGGAAAAACCAGAGAGTAGAGTTCTCTTTTTGCTGTGTCTCATTCAATCTGCTACGAAATGACCCTATTTAAAGAAGAACTCAATCAACCTCGGCCACACAGTGAAGGAAAATGAACAGGCTTACAATTATGGTCTCATGTCACCACGGACTGCCAGTGGTGAGCTTTGTCTTAATATTCTTCTTTTTTTTTCCTTCCTTCCACAAGCATGGTGACATGGAGCATCCTTGGGGAGTCAAGCTACACTATTTATGTTCAAATTTGGGGTGAAATGGTCCAAAAATCTGCAAAATACAGAAAAGAACCATACCCAAGTGTAAGACCGAAAAAGGAGTGCATAATATGTCATAAAACACATAATTATCCCTAAAAATGGCACAAAATGACCTTAAAATAGAGTGCACTTTTAGGGACTTATCAAAATGACTGCAATTTAAAGCCAAAATATGAAATTCCAACAAAATTGACTAATAAAAAACTGATTACATGAAAATTAAAATTACAAAATTGGATCTATAATTGCAAAAATAGAGGACAATGAAAATAAAAGATGAACCCTAATTCTATTTAAAAACTACTAATAAACCTAGTTCGCCCTCACTTCGTCGCTGCCTTTCCTGTTGTAGCTGCTCGAGCTTCTCTCTTAGCTATCCAATCTGGGTGATTTGGATGGTAATGAGATAACGATGAAGGGGGTTCGCTGATGTGGGTCTACGAAGATGGTGGGGATGACCGAGATGATGGTGGTCAAANATGGTGAGCTTGCAGATGATGATGGAGGGTGACGTTGATGCTAGTGCGTGGGATGGTGGAGATGACCCAGATGATGTTGGTCGTGCATGGTGGTGTTGTTCAAAGAATCCTAGAGATGGAGAGGGAAACATGTAAGTGTCTTAAGAAAGAGAGAGTGAA
>NCQV01098512.1:11055-26887 GCA_002740545.1 Lophocereus schottii
TAAAAATATCATATTTTTAGGGAGAAAAAACCTCCACACCTAAATTTCACTTGTCCTCGAGTAAAACAAACTTAGGTAACTAAAAAGAAATGGAAAACAAGAACAAGAAAATCTAATTTACTTTCGTAGGAATCGCGATTTCATTTGGCATATGCAACAAGCTCTTTAAATCCTGTGGTTCTCCAAGTGCCTGAGTTAGGTCTCCTGAGAATTTTTAAGAGATACACCCATAAAATCTTTTCAAAAATAAAGGGAAAATCTTTTTGGTTTTTGCCCCAAAACATGATCATATAAACATGTAATTGAGAGATTATGTACACAATCTAGGCAACTGTATCACCCCAATAACCAAGTCACCAAACTATATAGAAATGGAATGTATAATCAAAAGATATCTAAGTAAAAATTGCATCCTAACTTCTACTTTTCACCTCATATGCAACTTACAATAATGTGCACACCTTGATACATATGCAAATGTGTATCAATCCTTATGAGTCAAGTTGCTAACATTGATATGATTCCTGTTTCCTTGCCTAATTACTTCTTTGCTCTTTTTTCTTCATTTTCTTCTTTTTTTAAAGATTAATATCCACTTAATTTACAAATATTTGGGCCTTCCCTATAAAGGGGGTTTTATTAGATTGTGCAAATCACTTATTTCATTGCTCAAAGATACGTAGTCACATAAAATAGCTCATATTCAAGCCAATTAAATATATGAAACAAAGATAGTGCCTTTGAACATTGGTGCCTTAGTTTTTGTTCATATCTTTAGTCTTTTTCCTGTTTCCTTTTTTTTGGGATTTGTTCAAGCATAGAAGGCAACTCAACAAATAACTTAACAATGAGACCGAAAAACTTATTGAAAGTGAGCAAGGTAGGCATAAAATCATACATATGGGGTGAAGTTATTATGAAAAATCAGATCTACATCCTCAATTAGACATCTAATCATGCAAACTCTATTTACATATAGCTCAATAGTCTAACAAAATATGATCACAATCACCTAAGTAAGAATAAGAATCCTCAAAATAAAAATAAAAATAAAAATAAAAATTTTTTGATTTTTTTAAAATTTTTGAAAAATATATGCAAGTGGACTCCTCACCCCACTTTAAAACTCCCCAATGCCCTCACTGTGGGAACTGAGGTGCCATAAGCAATCTTATAAGCAATTTAACTCTCAACACAAATCCACCAAATATATACAAACCTATGGCACCACTAAGGACAAAAAATACAAAACCAAAAAGACTAACAAATGTTCACAAAACAAAATACATAAGCAATAACAAAACATATAAAATAAATTAGGATGATCATAGCCAACTCGACTCAATAAATCCTAAATTTCTCCTAAAAATTGATCACCCACACAATCATAACCATAAATATCCATAACTAAGTATAAAAAGAAAGAAAGAAAAGAAAAGAAAAAGAAGAACAGGGAAGGGATGGAACGATCACACTAGGTTAGGTGCTGAATGTACCGAACTAATGCCTCAGTCCTATGGTGTCAAGGAGGTCCATGGAGCATCAACTACTCCATCTCAACTCACAAGCTACTACTCCTTTCAGAATCCACCAAGGCTCGTAACAACTTGTAAAATAATCAGAAACAATCCTCACAAAATTAGAAGTAATCATAATCATGATATGTACTCCAAATATAGCACATAAGTGGAATGTAACTACTTGGGCACCAAGAGTGTCTATTTAAGTACTTCAACTCACTTAATTTTTGCTAGTAATTGAGATTATTTTTGGGTTTTATTTGGATTTGGTGTGGTTGTGGAGGGAATAATGATTTGATGAAATATGAAGTCATTTGCTTGGCATGCAAGACTAATTGGAGCTAATTTCAAAAAGTTATAGAGAAGTGAAAGTTGAAAATCAAGTGGATTCCAAGCAATTTTCTTTATTATGGTGACTTTCCTAATGTTGATCAATAGTGCAGAATAAGAAACCTATTTAAACTAGAATTTGGAACGTGTAAGAGGGCTATCACCACTTTAAAAGGAGGTCTTGAGTACCATAATTGATTAGTCAATTCTTCATCATCTTATTTTAGATTTTAGTTTAGATTTATGAGTGAATTAGTTTATATTCATGTACTTAGATTTAATTCAAGTTTGAGTTTTGTTCATCTATTAGATTTAGCTTTCAATTCCTATTTTCCATTAGTTGGTAATTTCTTTCTCATCTATCTCTCCCTCTCTCTCTCCCCTCATTGTTCTCGATTAAAGTTTACTGCTTTACTTATTTGCGTGCTAGTAGTTGTTAAATCTAATCATGTCTAGGTTATGTTTAATTTCTATTGAATGGATGACTCTTGTTTATTTGTTGCTTTCTATTTAATTAGTATCGGTTTGTTAGTTGTCTGAATGACCTAAATTTGACCCAATCCCTGTGGAGTTGACTCTCAAGTACTATTGCTGGCAACCGCATGCTTGCAGTTGAAATTTTACTCCGTTTTGGATTGTACAGGTTTTTGACGCCATTGCTGGTGGTTTGAATTTATGTCACTATTTTTTGTTACGTTTATTTATCTTATTAGTTTCATAAATTTTGTTAGCAGATTAGTTTCATAATTTTTGTGTTTAGATTAGTTGCTTAGTTAATTTGACTCGTATCTCATAAATTCTTTTTAACTTGTTTCGCCTGTTAAAATCGTAAAAAATTAAAAATTTTAGGAAAAAAACCACAAAAATCCCAATTTTGCATTATCCTCAAAATGAGAACAAACCTATTGAAGTTATTTCTCTAGGCTTCATAACTTTCATGCTCAACTTGTGGACCAAAAGTTTGAAAAATGGGAAATTTGTGACAGTGTCTATACATGAGTGAAAGAGGTAACCCAAGCTATTATGGACTCAATGTGTTTTCTTTTGAAAACTCCTGATGAAGTTTGGGATTTGCTAGAACATTTGGGTCAGGATAGTTATAAATATGAAAAAGTTAGAGAGAATTTAGGGTGCCATGCTAGTGATCAATATGTCTTTCATGCTAATTCTTATTCATATGACCAGTCTAGGGACTCATATGCTCAACCATACTATTTTGTTTCTGATTATGTTCCCATATGGTCTAATTCTTGCCAATCTTCTGACCATGGCATTAATAACTGTCTATATCAGATGCTTGATGCTCATTATGTAAATACTGAAAAGATGATGAATGATATGACAGGAAAAAATGATTTAAACCATGAAGGAGAACATGCCTCAGTGTTTTAATCAACTAAGGGGGGTCATAATATGCATTAGTCTAACTTTAGTGTAGGATATCGTATGCATAAGGTTAGGCTCGGCTTTGAGTATACTATTTCCCTTAAGTCTAAGTCTCCAATTGATACACATTCTACCAACCTCGGGGAAAAGATTGACCGCCCCATATCTTCATTATCAAACTTTCCATCTAAGATTAGTAGCTCTAGAGACATTATAGATAATGTCTTGATAAAACATCACCCCTATTCCTTTTGCTGATCTATATGAGTTTGAGAAGGGTGAAGAATTTAAGGGTGATGTTAGGACTGATGTTCATAAAAGACATCAGTGGTATGAGGAGATTTCTGAGCATGATGATTTTACACAGTTAGAAGATATTATCTATGAGGAACCATGTATAGAGCTTGAGAATGATCTAAGCTCTTCTAGTTTAGATTTAGTGGATCCCACTTCTCTTAGCTTCATTAAGCGAGCCCCTACCCCATCACCTTTAACCCATTCCACCTCCATCAATTGTGATCACCTCTTCAATGTTCCTAGGTCCTATATTAGAGGTTTTATTAATCATAAGGTTATCACTCATACCTTTGACTAGACTTTTGATCATATCGAGAATATAAGAATTGAGGACCTGGGTGATTATATTAGACATGTAGAGTCTACCTGGAATGAGCCCGTTTATGACAATTGTGATATTTCTAAGCCATTGTCCTTTATCTCCCTAACGTGTGTAGTTATGGATGCTGTTAATGATTGGGTTTGTAAGTTTGATAAATTGAAACGAACCCTGACTTGTGTGGATGCATGCTTATATTTCTATTTTTCTTACATCCACTTTTGAGAGATGTGTTTCTAGGTATTTGACTGACTGCTAGGAGCTTTGATGTGATTTGATATAAAGTGGTAGCTTGAGGTTGAGGTGGAGTTTCTTATGCTCCACAAGCCACCCTGTGATTTTTGATGGGTGATGAGGTAGCTCGGGTACGTTCAGTATCCGACATGATATGATTGTTCAATCTCTTATATATGTTGAATATGGTGTCTTTTATTTTTCTTCTTTTCTTTTATGTTTTGGTTCTTAATTGCTCCTTTCCTCACAAGGTGTGCATTATGCGATCTTGGTGTGGGGGAGGGGAAGCCATGCTTCAAAATGTTTGAAGGAAAAATTTTGAAAAAGAAAAGAAGAGAAAATTTTTTTTTTAAAAAAGATTTTCTAATTTTGTTTGATTGTGAGGAGTTATACTATCTTGATTGACTTTGACCCCTTGTGACTTAGTATTAGCTTATATACAAGTATAATGTGCATGATACACCTTAGTCTACGGTGTGACATTTCATACCCTAGTTGTAACCCGTCAGTTCATTATAATTTTGAGGCCAACCCTTATTTATATCTGACCATTGTCTTAAGATTATAGACTTTCATGGTTGATTCTCCTACTTGTCTTTTTGTATTGTTCCTTTTATTTCCTAACAAAGAGAGAAAAAAAAAATCAAAATAAAAGAAAGTCTTTGAGTCGGGAATAACAAGTAGCCCTCTGAGGCATGTGCTACTAGATGCTACCCTTTAAGGTAATACTGCTACCTGAAAACCTTGTTTCCTAAGTGAACAAGTCAATAAAGTAGTCAACTAGGATTGAGTCAAACCATAGTAAGCGTAGCTGCTAAGGTGATGGTACACGTGCATATCACGCACCAAGATGGACTCACTGGTTTGATGGTATATGTGGTGAAAAATTAGTGTATGGGCGTCATCCTTGGAGACCAAGAGTCTTAACATGTACATTGCGTTTATGTAGAACTTAATACTTAACTTGCAGGAGCAACATTGTTGATTAAGTGTGCACAATATTTTCCTCATGTGTAAAAGTGTGTATTTTGTAAAATTCAAAAAGATTTTCTATTTTTCTTTCTCTTTCTCATTTTCTTGTTCAAAGATTTTGTAGGTGTGTCTTCCCTAAACTCTCACGAGACTACACTTGCCCTCTTGGGAAAACTTAGGGATTTAAAGGGCTTGTTGCACATGCTAAGTGCAACTTTAATTCATACAAAAGTGAGTTAGGTGTCATAAATATATTTCCTTCTTTTAGTTTACCCGATGATGAGCAGAATATATGTGCGGGGGTGTTTGTTTGGGCACCAAGAGTCTCTATTTAAGTACTTCAACTAAATTTTACTCATAACTGAGATTGTTTTTGGGTTTTATTTAGCTTTTGTGTGTTATCTAGGGAATAATGATATGGTCAGATGTGAAATCATTTGCTTGGCATGAAAAACTAATTCGGGCTAACTTTGGAAAGTTATAGCCAAGTGAAAATTGGAAATTAAGTGGATTACAAGTAATTTTCTTTATTTTGATGACTTTCCTAATGTTGATCAATGGGGGAGAATAAGAAATTCACTCCAACTAGAATTTGGAAAGTTAGAGAGGCTATCGCCTCTATAAAAGGAGTCTTAGGTACTCATCAATTAATTTTTCATCATCTTAGTTTAGGTTTTAGTTTAGATTTTAGGAATAAACTAGTTTAGATTTCAGTACTTAGATTTAATTCAAGTTTGAGTTTTTATTCATTTGTTTGATTCAGCTTTCAATTTCTACTTTCAATTAGCTGGTAATTTCTTTCCCATCTCTCGTGGCCCCTTGTTCTTCTTAATTAATGTTTATTGTTCTTTAAATCATTCTGCTAATTTGCATGCTAGGAGTTGCTAATTTTAATCATGTTCACATTAGGTTCGATTTCTATTGGATGGACATTCTGTTTTATTTATTTATTACGTTCAATCTAATTAGTATCGGTTAGTTAGTTGCTCGAGTGACCTAAATTCTATCCCATCCCTATGGAATCGATCCTCAAGGCTCTCTTGAGCTTACCAAAGCTCTCAGTCAAATCATATGAGAGATGCATATATGCAAAATCAAATGTACAAGTCAATGATCTAATAATGATGTGACTATATGAATGCATAGATCATCTAGAGTGGTCTGTATGTCCTAAGTGAAGTCCGACATCTCTAAGATGAAAGGGAAGAGGACTTATGCAAAACCAATCAAATGTAATGAATGAATCAATGCCCATAGGATGGCTTAAAGTCAAGTTCTCTACCTCTTTGTGATCCTTAGGTCTCTCTATCTCAATATCATAAGGATTCTGGTATAAACAATGACAGTCAGGCATAAAAGTCTCAGAGTCTACAAAAGTAAGCTCGGAAGGGTCTAAATAAGGATGAAAAACTAAGGGGGAAGAAAGGGTGAAATAAGGGGAATAGGAGCTAAGTCAGTGGAAGACTCAACATGAATGGGATTAAAAAGCTCCACAGGAGGTGTAACCTCATTCATCTTTATAACATAAGGCCCCTTAAATGGCCGCTCCTTAGTAAATGTATCCTTTAACTCAATAAATATGCCATACTGATCATTAAAGGTAGCATCACTCTGAAGTCTATCTCCCTCCTCATGATCTCCTAAGGGAGTCAAAGGAAGAGGCAAATCATGAATTATTATACTGCCATCAGAGCTATCACTGCTTATGCTAAACTCTAGGGAGGGTATAATTGCTAATGGATGAGGGATCACTCACTTTGTCAATGTTGGCCACGTGTATCAACATGAAAATCATGCCCTAGAGAAGTACATGCCTCAAGCCTAACATCAAGATCCTCATGAGACCTGACCTTAGGTGTAGGAGAGCCTAAACCAGGGTTGGTCATGAGTAAATTATGCATGTAAAGCTCCCAATTCAAAGCAACAAATGCCTGTAATCTATGTGGTCCAGAAGTAGTGGACGAGAATCAACATCATAATCAAAAGAATAACAACAATTATATGAAACAAGAGTACATAGAGTATAAGGGTACTCACATGATATACCACCAAACTAACTTTCATCGATAGATGTACCATGCATGGCATAGAAATGGGGTGACTAAAGATCCCTCTAACATTTTCATACTCCCAAGTATTGTGAGCCAAATATTCAAAGCAGTTTCTAATTTCATTTGGAGCTTTTGTAAACAAACATCTCAAACCCCCAGGGTGCATCGTCTCAAAGTGACCCAATATTCATCATGAAGGCCCTTAAAATCACTTAGTAAATTTTCCATTTCTTAAGATATCGATCAACACATTAAGCACGAGAGTCATTCAGTAAAGATCGAAATTTTTTGCCAAAATACTTCATGCTGATATCGCGGGAAATAGGAAATTGTGATATTTTTAAAACTTTCAAAATTTTCAATTTTTTTGGGGTTTTCAAATTTTCCAATTTTCCAATTTTTTAATTTTTAATTTTCTTATTTTTTAAAATTTTTTTAAAGAAATAAACTAGAATAAGTCACCACTGATAAAGAAATAAACAAAGCAAAATTCGAATTCATACAACTAATATGAAACGATAAAATATAAGAAAAATGTGACGTACCTCATGCTGCCGTCCCAATAATGACACCAAAAACTTTTTCATGATGTTTAAGTGTAAACTAATATATCAAGTATATGACTTTCATTGTAGTACTTCTGGGTTATCTCCACAAGGATGGCGATGAAATTATGGCACCACATAAACTATAAAATTGTCAAAAGTTAATTAGTCCAATCAACAAAATATAAACTGAAAGATATGTACATGAGTCGGATTGACTAGACTAACCATTTATACAAATACTAACAATTGATATTATTTATGTACTTATGACTATTTTAATAGCATAATGATGAAGATAGACCCTCAAACTCTCAAGATCAATGTAACAAGGAGATAATCACACCCAAAGGATGCTCCTTTTGGAGGTCAATCCTAAACAATTAATAAGATTGTGAAATTTGTTCCCAAGATAAGGTCCTAATAATAGATTAATTACTTCCGATCAAATTTCTCTCATAAAGGCTTTCAGCCACCACAAAGACTTTTAAAGAAAAGACTCTAGTCACCACTCTTAATTTAAGAGATAAAGATGTAGAGATTTAGAGAGAAAATGACATTTTTGCCGTTGATTTCATAATTCAACTCAAGCTAAGTATACATAGAGGTAATTAGGTCTACAAATATCCAAAATTGAGGGATTAACTGTTACATTAGTTGGGCAAGCGGGGCAATAGGTGGCTTACAAAAATATGCTAGAAAAATAATTTCAATTACTAAGATAATTACAATCAAGATGAGCTATATTTTTTCATGATTTATTCCCCACCTTCTAGGAAGCTTCTAGAAGGTTATGCTCTACCAATAGGGGTCATGCCACCTGGGACATCATTCTTAGTGTGTAGAATCACCTCATGCTGAATAATCTCAAAGATTAGAGCTCTATCCTCCTTAATTATGGCCGAATTACATATTGCTCCAAAACTGAAATTTTGTGGGCACTTTACATATTTGGGCCATTTCTGTCAAATTTGAAATCTAATGTCAAATTTTAGCACATTGAGATAAAATAGACATCTTAGGGATCAGTAAAGCTTAGGTTTGCATCAATTGGGCTTCATTAGGTAGGATTGAAACTTAGCCCAAATTCAGCAATTTTACGGGTAAAAACCTACACTGTAGGAGTTGAGGTTTTTATCACTTTGGGGAATTAAAATGTAACCTAACTCAGGATTTTATTCCATCTCCTAACTTTAACTCCATAAGCTCCCTAAAGAAGTAAGGATCATGCCAATTGGAGATCGTTTTGGTGGTGAGAAGCCAAGTCAAAACCAGGTGAGGTGCTGGAGCGGTGACCATCTTTACCAAGGAAGACTAGCTTGGGCTTTGGCATGGATGAAGGTGTAACCAAGAGTTGGTTTGGGACTTGATACGGGCTCCTACTCTTGAGAAGGATTTATCCTCAAATCTTGAAAATTGTCCTCCGCAAAAGGAGCTAGATCACCCAAATTGAAGGGGTGCTCACATTCATGTGTTCTGGTAGCTGCAACTTATAGGCATTGTCTCCAATGCTTTCAAGCACCTTGAGAGGGCCTTCTCCTTGAGCCATGAGTTTATTTTTCCTCCTAGAAGAGAATCTATGTTCCTTAGTTGCAAAATCTCCTGGGTTGNNAACCATGGGCTGTCAATGCTTGTTTGCTCTAGCCCTGTAATAGGAATTGACTTTCTCATTTGAGCTTGAATTTGGTTATAGAGCTTCTTCATTTTCTTAGCTCTCTCTTAGGCTTCAATGTTGACCTATGCTCAATGGGAAGAGAAAGAAGGTCTATTGGAGCAAGAGGATTGATGCCATAACAAGGTCTAAAGGGAGAGTGGGATATAACATAAGTAGGAGCCCAACTATAAGCAAGCTCAACATAAGGAAGCTTCAAATCCCATTCCTTGAGGTTCTTACTCACTAATCCTCTAAAGAGAGTAGATAGAATCTAGTAAGTAACCTCCATTTGCCCATTGGTTTAAGGGTGACAAGTAATGCTAAATAAGAGTTTGATTTCTGACCATCTCCATAAACATCTCCAGAAATGGGAAGGAATTTGGTGGCCCTATCGAAAATAATACTTCTTGGCATACCTTATAGCTTGATGACCTCCTTGAAGTATAGATAAGCACTGTGAAAAGTATCATCACTCTTGTGACATGGAATGAAGTGGACCATCTTGGAGAACTAGTCAACCACAACCATGATTAAGTCATGCTACCTTTGGGTTCTTGGTAGACCTAAAACGAAATCCATACATCTTCTCAAGGGTTACTTGGTGTTGGAAGTGGAGTGTACAACCCTTGATGGAATGTGTTCTTGACCCTATGACATATGGCAGACTTGGAGACAACTTTATGGACATCACTTGCCATCCAAGCCTAATCAAAGTGATCCTTTCAGGTCTCAATTATGTTGTTGATGCTGAAATGACCTCCCAATACACCACCATGGGCTTCTCTTATAAGCAACACCCTTATAGAGCCCCTAGGAGCACATAATGTGTGGTGCTTGAAGATAAACTCATGTTGCAAGATACAGGAGTCATGGTCCTTGGCGTTTGTAAGAAGTCCTCAAAAATCTTCATCTCCCTTGTGGAGTTCTTAGATGGTGTAAAATCATAAGATTTTGTCCTATAGAGTTGAGAATAGAGTGTATCTTCTTTGAGAGTGCATCAGTCGCCATGTTACAAGTGAAAGAAGATGATTGAAGAAATTCCTCCTACGTGGCATTCTATGAATTGACCTTGGCTTGTCCATTGATAAAAGGCAAGGCCTTGTGATCTGAACGTATCATAAAGGACTTTGGCTTAAGGTAGTGACTCGAAAGGGTAAGATTCTGGATGATACCATAAAACTCCTTTGTCATAAGTTGATTAGTTGAGTTTAGTGCCACCAAACTTCTCACTAAAAAATAGGCTAAGCTTCATTTGGCTTAGGTGAAGACCCCCCCAATACCAACACCACTAACATCAGAAAAGGAGCTCAAAGTTGGGGAGAGCCCAAATAAGAGTTGACTATAGCTTGCTTTTGATTGTTTTAAAGGCTTTGTCCATTTAGAAATTTCCCTTCTTCATGCACTTAGTCAAGGGAGCCATGATAGAGCTAAAGTTTTTGATAAACCATCGATCGAAAGATGCCAAGCCATGGAAGCTCCACACTTCCATGATAGAGTAAGGCAGGAGCCAACTCTTGATGGCTTCAACTTTAGACTCATCCATTTGTATGTCCTCTCGCGAGATAACGTAGCCATAAAAAATAACCTAAGATGAGAACATTCACATTTCTCAAGCTTAGCATACAATTTTTGTTATCTGAAGACTTGAAAGAATTGGGGGAGATGCTCAACATAAGGAGTTTCCAAGGCTATACACCAAAATGTCATCAAAATATATCACAACAAACTTCCCAAGAAAAGGCCTTAAAACCTCATCTGTAAGTCTTATAAAGGTGCTAGGAGCATTAGATAGCCAAAAGGAATAACAAGCCACTTATAAAACCCATACATGGTCTTGAAAATGATTCCCACTTATCACCTTGTTTCATCCTAATTTAGTGATATCTAC
This sequence comes from Lophocereus schottii, assembly GCA_002740545.1. Lineage (NCBI taxonomy): Eukaryota > Viridiplantae > Streptophyta > Magnoliopsida > Caryophyllales > Cactaceae > Lophocereus > Lophocereus schottii. The sequence continues at coordinate 22,252 of NCQV01098512.1, forward strand.
TCTTAAGGTCAATTTTAGAGAGGACCTCAGGCCCATGCAATTCATTAAGTATACCATCCAATCGAGGAATAGGGAACCTGATGGTGGTATTGTTTAAAGCCCCAGAGTCAACACACCTACGTTAAGTCCCATCTTTTTTAGGTACCAAAAGGGTGGAAGTTGAGTGAGGACTCAAGCTCTCTATAATGTACCCACGGTTAAGCAACCCTTAGACTTTTGTAGTTCCTTTACTTAATTCCTCTCAAGAGAGAGAGCCCTGGGGATAAATCATTGTGGAATACACCCTCAAACTCTCTCAAGAGTGATTGAGATAGAGGGTGCATAGGTTTCATTGCCTCACTTATGTTTGGTTCTACTATAAGTGAGGCAAATAAGGGCTTGCTCTTACTAATGGCTCTTTTCACCTGTGTTTCACTTATATATAGATTTTTCTCACTTCCCTTCCTTGGTTTAGATTTGAGGGTTTTATATGAAGGTAATGGGGTTAAAGTAAGGCCTATGTATTTAAATGCATAAGCATTAGCACGATTATCATGAATCATATGATTATCAAATAATCAAGGCCTACCAAGCAATAAATGACAAGCATGCATTGAAGTACATCACAAGCACTTCACCATTATATGATCCAACCAAGAATGAAATAAGAGCTTGTCTAGAAATGGTTACCCACTTCTTTGCTTGAGCCATCGAGGACTGTAGAGGGTTGGATTTACCTTAGTTGGTAGTTGGAGCTTGCTAATTAGAGTTAAGGAAGCCATATTTGGTGCAACTTCACCATCAATGATGAGCTTACACACGTTGCCTCAAATCGTACATCGGGAATGTAAAATTTGCTCTCTTTGGCTTCGTTTATGAGGAGCCTCTTTGACATGGGGTGCTTTTCGAATTACCAAGAGTTCACCCACATTTGGAGTGACCAAATTATCATATTGTTCTTCAAAATCTTAATCGCTAGCCTCTTCTTCGAAAGATTGGATCTCTTGTACCATTCTAATGGTGAGAGTCTTCCTATTTGGGCAATTGGCTTAGAAGTGACCATAGCCATGACACTTGAAGCTTTTCTTTCCTTCCAACCTCTTTGGGTGCTTACTAGTGATGCCCTTATCATTTTCTATAGTCTTACTATGGGTTGGAGTAACCTTGGTCTTGGGATGAGAAGGAAACTCCTTTGTAGAGATGGGAGACCGATGTGTGTAAAGGATAAGAAAATGTTTTCTACCCTTGACTTGCTTCTCAACCTTAGTAGCTAGATTGCAAACATCATCAAATGAGAGATAAGGTTGCAAGTCTACTTGTTAGCTATTTTAGGAGACCTTTGAAGGCCGGGCTCCTTATTCAATCCGACCATCATTTGGAGTTATTCAAACTCTCTAATATACTCTTCAATCTTGAGTTTATCTTGGCTAAGAGAAGCGATCTTGGGGTAGAACTCTTGCTTATAGAAGGGTGGTACAGTAGGAACCTTTTTTCCATGTGCTTTTTGAGCTTAGACCAAGTCTTGATTTTAGACTTGACCTCTATTGTTCTATTCCTCTTTAAGTTCTCATAAGACAAGGATGCATATCCTTTCATCTTGATAATGACCAGCATGAAAGCCTTCTCATCAATATACTCTTTAAGCTTATAGATCGTCTCCATAGATTGAACCCAATCTGGGTAGCCTTATGGATTGAGGTTTCCCTCAAACTCCGGAGCTTTAGTCTTGAAGTCTCTAAGGTGATCCCTTGGATAACTTCTTCTTCTAACTCCTCTTTCCTCATCATCAAAGTCTTCATGAGAGGAGTAGAAGATGAGTATATCTTATCAATAGGATTAATATCATAACTCTGATAGTAAATGTTTTATTATTCGGATCTCTTCATTTGCTTAAGTTCCCTTGTGAGCTTTCTCACTTGTTCTGGAAGCTAAAGGATCACCCTTTATTTTCTCATTTCATGGGTTTATTTAAGTGGAGTACCCCTAAATTGAGAAGAGTCTCCTTTATTAGTCATGGTAGAGCTAAAAAAAAAGGTATAGGTGAAACAAGGACACCATGGATCATGGAGGATACCACAGAGGGCTCGTGGTAGCCTCAAGGAGAAAAGAAGAATCACCATGGGGAGAAAAATGCTATGCCACAGATTGTGGTAAATGCCACGAGCTGAGTATGGTGACGGCTATCCCGGGGGTTCTTTTGTGATTTTTGTGAAGGTTTTTTGCGGAGTTTTGGGGTTGTGTTTGTACTACAAATTGTGCTTGGGCTATTTTAGGGTTCTTTGTAGGCTAATAAGGGTTAATTAATGTAGGTAAATGAAGGAAAATTATTGAAGAGTCAAAGTGTGGATTTTTAGGGGTGAAAATGAGAAGATGGTGAAGGTTTTTGATTGAATCAATGGAGTTGAAGGTTTTGCTTCAATAATGACCCAAGAAGAGCTCTAGCTCTAATACCAACTTCATGAGATTAGATCCTTAAACTCCCAAGATAAATGTAATAAGGAAATAATCACTCCCAAAGGATACTTCTCTTGGAGTTTAATCTTAAACAATCAATAAAATTGTGAAATTTGCATCCCATCAAATTCCTCTTCTAAAGACTTTTAGCCACCATAGAAGAATTCTAAAGAAAGACTCTAATCACCATTATTAATTTAAGAGATAAAGACGTAGATCTTTAGATAGAAGATGGCCTTTTTGCATTTAATTTTGGATTTCAACTCACGGTGAGTATACAAGGAGGGATTGGGTATATAAATACCTAAAATAGAGGGAATTAGATGTCACATTAGTGAGGCAAGTAGGCCAATAGGTGGCTCACAAAAATATACTAGAAGAATAATTTCAAATGCTAAGATAATTACAATTAAGATGAGCTATATTTTTCTAGGATTTATTACCCACATTCTAAGAAGCTTCTAGATGGTTCTACTCACTAATAAGGGTCCTGCCACTTGGTGCATCTTCCTTGGCATGCATAGAATCACCCTCCACTAAGGAATCTCAAAGATTAAAGCTATATCCTCCTCAACTAAGGCTAAATCTCAGATTGCTCCAAAATTAAAATTTTGTGGGCACCCACATATTTGGACCATTTTCCCCAAATTGTAAATCCAATGCCAAATTTTAGCACATGGGGCTAAAATAGACATCTTAGAGATCAGTAAAACTTAGGTTTGCATTGGTTGGACATTGTTGGGTGGGATTTAAACTTAGCCCAAATTAAGTAATTTTACAGATAAAAACTTACACTGTAGGAGTTGGGGTTTTATCACTTTAGGGAATTAAATTGTAATCTAACTTGGAATTTTATTGCATTGTCCTAAAGTTAACTCCCTAAGCTTCCCAAAAAGTAAGGATCACCCAATTGGGCATCGCTCGGGTGGTCAGAAGCTAAGTCAAAACTTGGTGAAGTGCTAGAGCGCTTACGGTCTTAACCAAGGAAGGTTGGCTTGAACTTTAGTATAGATGAGGGTGTATCCAAGAGTGGGTTTGAGGCTTGGTATGCATCAACTAATAATACTAATAACCCTAATGAAAACACTAAAAACACTAAGCAAATGAAGTCAAGGAGCAAAGGTACTAATGTAGGATTAATAAATCAACACAGTCATAGCAAAGAAAAACCCAATTGCAGAAGTGTAACCTAGATCAAGATTAATAATAGAGAGAGAAACTAGGGTTTTGATACCAAACCTGTGAAGCAGAATCCTAGCAAAGAAGAGCATAAACAAAAAAATAGAATAAGAAAGAGAAGCAAGGGTTATGAAATCTACATCGAAACAAAGTTTTAAAATACACTAAAACCTATCCTAGAAATGAAAAATAAAGAGAGTGAATGAGGGGGGTGCTGAGTCATAAGTATTCTGCTCAGTTATGAGCTTAATTAGTAGCCATATCTCCATCAATTAAGGCCCTAAACACCTATTGCATACCCCTGATGAGAACTGAAATAGGGGACCACAACTTGGATTCAAACCAAGCAAAATCAATCAAAGAAAACTCATAAAAATAGATTTCAACCTAGGTGAAACAACTACTTCAAAACTCAATACCTAAAACTAAAGACACCATTAAAGTCAGAGTGAAGAAAGGGAAAGAGTAACAAGAACTAGGGAAGAGAGGTCATGATTGCGGTAGGTGTCCTAGCTATCAAAGCTTGGCCTAAGTCCATCAACAGAGATAGCTTGGCCTAAGTCCATCAATAAAGGATACAATCATTCCCAAATTGCAATAACCTAGATAGACCAAATAGGGAATAGGGATTACGAAATCCAAATACAAAGAAGCTCTGAACTAGTTAAGACTTTTTTCCACATAGTCATCAAAGTCTTTTGTTTCGTTTGTTTAAAAAGTATTCGGCGGCTTGGTTCTGTTTTTGTTGGAATGTGTGTAATTTAAAGCCAAAACATGATACTCTAACAAAATTAACTAATCAAAAACCGATTACATAAAAATCAAAATTGTAAGATTGGATTCACAATCACAAAAATAGAGCACAATGAAAATAAAATATGAACCCTGAGTTCTATCTAAAAACTATCTAAAAACGTACTTAGCCCTCAATTTATCGCTGCCCCTACTTTTATAGATGCTCGAGCTCCTTTCTCAGTCGTCCAATCTGCGTGATTTGGATGGTGATGAGATGACGATGAAGTGG
>NCQV01098525.1:0-11742 GCA_002740545.1 Lophocereus schottii
CTTGTAAAGTTTATGAAAAATTAGAAAGCTCTGAGTACTCCGGGCGTATGGCCCATAGAGTTGTGGACTCGGCGTGTAGCCGTTGAGATGTTGGTGTCATATAGTACCATTATGTATTGCAGGGCTATTATGTAAGGCTTTAAGCCTGAGGAAATGGTCAGTTTTTAGGGGAAACTCTGTCCGTTTTATCCCAGAAAATTTAGAAAATTCTAGCATTTCTAACCCTAGGGTTATACTCAAGATCCGATTACGTTATAGTGACTTAAGTTTTAAATTTTGAGTCTCTCTCATATTATATTTTAAGTATGTTTAAGCAAGTTGCCTTAACAGTCTTTCCCCAGGGAAAGGCTGTGGCGTGTAACACAACCCGCATGAGGTCGGGGGTGTTACACATAACTTTATGGACAAACTAACCCTAAATTTACCCCACTGGTTACGTAAATTCCTGGTTTGGAATTTATACAAAATTTTTGTATAATTAGGTAGTCAATGAAACATCTTATTCCTTTCAACCTACATGATCATCATTGCATTGTATTGGAATTAGGACCTTTTGGTCAGCAAGAACTAACTTCCTAGCAAACATAGTTCAAGTTCAAGAGGTCATATGATCATCATTAACAAGAATAGACAAAAAAACTATCAACATTCTAGATTAAGTCTAATGGCTTAGTCTAGTGAATGGTTATTCATGATGTAATTAATCCACATTACAAGCATGCATGTACCTTACAATGACTAAGAAATCGATTGACAATACACATGCGATGTCTTCATAATGGCAATCTAATAGGGGCTATCAATTCTCTTTTACTAAAACATGCACGTCACTATCAATTCAAGAAAACGACATAAGAAAATAAGAAAAATATAGCAATTGTTTTTAACCATGCATAAATGCCAATCAAGGAAAGATAAACCTGTTTTAGAAATATTGTATTCTAGCAAATAGCCTTTCCACGTTGAGTATATTCTCAATGCACCGGAAAGAAAATTGATCTTTTTGAGGTACAAGAACTACTATTTTGTGGGATTACTCGAACAAATCATAAGCACCATCATGACCAGTGATCATGGTAAAAGTAAAGTTTCCTATATTAAAGGTTGTATAGGAACATTATTAGCATTATAGTCATCATCAAGTCCTCCAAATAATTTAAAACTAAGAGTAGAATTTCTGAAACATTTACTACATATATCTGTAAAATTATACATGTCACATCATAATCATATCGAACATTGCCCCAACAACAACCATACATGACATAGCCTCCAAACACTATGAAAATACAAGACTGTATGTACAATCAAGGTTAACATCAATGATGTTGATTACATTATTAGAAATAATTATTATCTACAGTAAAATCACACTTAACCTTTTTTCTGATATGCCATGTCTCTCTCCATCAGAAGAGCAATTTGATAGACAAAATAATGAGCTTCTTTGTATTAGAAGAGTTAGAATCTTTAGATTGTTAGTTTAAAGTGTGGTTTGATGGATAGAAAGCTATGTTTGTACAAAACAAACTCGGTGTCAAATTAACCTACGCTCCTAGGCAGGTAGAGTACAATTTTCCTAAACATTTTATTTGCCCCCACGTGCAATACGAAATACTAAATATGTCTTTGAGATACAAAGAAGTCTCCCTCATCTACATTCCTAGATGGCCAAGACATGACAAAAATTTGAGGAATTATAGTGTTAGTGCAATTTTATTGATGATACCCTTCAAGGCATACCATGTATGTCATAAATGGCACACATTTATAGAGATGTGCGTACCTTTTCATGAAAGGATAACATCCTTGCATAAAGCCCCGCTTCGAAAGGTGCATTTCTTAGCATAATTACACCTTTGCAAGCAAGAGGTATAAATTAACTATTTACATCTCTTCTTACATAATAAGTTCACTAATTATTATTTGTATATAAATTATCATTCTTCCATTTTATGGAAATTATTCCAACGTTACTAGGGTTTGAGGGATGGGCGGAGGAAGATTGATCAAAAGAGTTGGGAGGATCTACGTAAACTGAAATGCTTGGGAGGCATGGTTTCCAAAAATTTGATAGTTTTAATGATGTGTTACTAGCTAAGCCGGATTGGATGCATAGCTACCAAGAAAAATCATTCTTTGCTTAGGTTTTAAAAACCAAATGGTGCCAAAAACATACTTTCTTTCATCGTGGCTATGGCGTGCTCTGAGCTAGTCTTGGCGAGCTATTTAGGCTACTAAATATTCTCTCATGGATGGGTTGATGTGGAGGGTTGGTAACCGCAGTGGCATCAAAATTTTGCGTGACCTACGGCTCATTAAGGGAGACGGAAAAAGCGCGAACACCAATTATTCCCTAGAAGGAGGGGATTAAAAAGGGTAACTTGATTGATGTTGAAACAAGCTCTAGGAGAACATACTGGATTTTAGAAATTTTCAACGAGAGAGATAAAAAGCTCATCTTCATAATCCCCTTGAGCGCACAATTATCACCAAATCAAAAGGTAAGGGCTTACGCAGAGAATGGGCAATTTACGATTCAGTTTGCCTATTTGTTGGGACTTTCAATAAAAGTTGTAGGATTTAAACAATCTTCACCGTTAATTTAGGACACTAAAACTCTACCAAAAGTTGAACCTTTTTAGTGGAGGCTATGCTCCGATATTCTTCCCACCAAGGCTCTGCTTAGACATGAAAATTTCATAGAGTCAGAACTACGCGAGAGGTGCAAAATTGAGGTAGAGGATGTAAATCATACAATAATTGATTGTTGCAAAGTCAAGGACGCATGGGCTGATTTTGTGCAGGCATAAGAACTCAAATGTAGGTCATCACGGTGAGTGACCTATTGAAAGCATGGAGACAAGAATTAGGGATTGAGCTCGACACAGACCTGGCAGATTTGGACCTCTAGAAATGGTTACTTTTTTAATGGACATGGCACCCTTGTAAGCATGGTGAATCAATGTGTAATAGTGTGATCCTAAATCATGTTTATTTTTTAATTAAGGCATGTTATTAATTTTTCATGTTTATTTATCTCATTTAATCATCCCAGTTGGAAGAATTCATTTTTGGGCTTCCACTTTGCAATTCGAGTTTCATTTACCGTAACAATTTCGGGTGAATCAATATTAGGCACTGGTAAATATGATCGATAAATTATTTTTCATAATGTCACAAAAATTTAATTTTTAGCCATGCAAAAATTTGGGCCCAAATTCATGAAGTTTGGCCCAATTCCTTTTGGGCTGAATTGCGACCTGATTCATTTTGGGCTCAAATTTTGGCTCGAACATTTTGGTGCAATTAAATTAAGTTAATCACCATTATTTGTACCTAATTTTAATTATCAAAAAGATATTTTGGATGGATAGATATTAGTCAAGCATTAAGATAGCATAAAACTGATTTTCCACCAAGATAAGACCTAGCCATCTTCTCTTCTCTTTCTTCCTCCCTTATGCACAACAGCCCCTCTTGGCTGATCTGCCACCCTTCTAGCCACCTTGCCACCACTAGCCAGGCACCTTCCAGCCGCCAGTCACCACCCAAATACCCTCCCATATCAAGCACCATCTCCATCTCTCCCTTTGATCACAAACTGAGGTAATCTCTAACCCTTATCTTATTTAATTTTGGTTTTTATGGATGATTTGTTCATGGATCATGGTATATTGATTAAAATAAATTTTATTATGCAAATTTTATTATTTTTGGGGATGGCGGATATGATGGAGTTGAGCTTGAGCTTGATCAAGCATATATAAATCAAGAGAGTTTGGATTTATGTTTCTTTGTTTAATTATTGTGATCTAGTTTGGGAAATAAGTTTAAAGATGGTTGTCGATCTTATTTAATCATTTAGGGTGATTTGGATAGAAATTTGCATTTGGTATAGTTTATGTTTTTATGGCCATGCATGATTTAGTTTAATCTTTAGCATCAAGCAAGTTTATTTGAGTTCATTGACATGGAATTTGGGGTTTAGATGTATTATAGACTCGATTAATGATGTTATTGCATTGTTATCAAAATGGATAGAATATGAAAATTCCAACAAATAATTAAAGGAGATTACTTTATTTATTTATACAAATATGTGAGGTTATAGAAGCATTCTAAGTGTTTTTGTGGAAAGAATGACTGTAAAACATGTAAAGATGATCATACAGTGATTTTGAGTAATAAGGCTTTGTAAGATGATGAGAAGGAACAAGGTTTTGTTAAATGATTTAAAGGGCAATTTTAGAGGGAAATTATGTGAAGAAAATGGTGAAAGCAAGAACATTAAGAGCGTGAACAGACCTGAAATAGGGGTCTCTTTGAGATTAAACTGGTACTGTTTTGCCCAACACAAAATTGTGATTTTTAGTGGGTAGATAGATCCATGAGTTATCTTTCAAATGCCTTTTGAATTACTTAATTCCGAGTTGTGTGGAAATATTTATGGCTATTTTACTGAGACTGCATAGGACAGACCTCAGTTGTGCATATTTGTGTTTTAGCTCAATTTTAGGATCTGTGTTGTGGTAATTGGGTGTTGCACTGTGAATAAAAGTGTTACTTGGACTTTCTAAACTTTTCTTATTGGGGTTTTATAGCTCAATTGGAGGTTGGAGGGGAAAGATATGAATTTTCTAAAGTAGACCTTCAAATGGTAATATAACGAAAGAAAGAAATCGTGACATTTGAAAATATTATCAGGAGTTTCTATATAATTATAGATATTGCAAAGACATTACCAATGTTAGTTAGCTTAAAAACTTTGATTATGTATAGAAGTTTACTTAGGTTGGAAAAATAAGTTAAATGGGCATGAGAATGAAATTTGAGAAGTGGGGAGAGTAATGATTCAAGATCGATGCATGTCAGGCCAAAGTAGGGCTATATGAGCTTTCATGAACCTCAAAACACCCTTCTTGGCATTAAACCTTTTATTATCCATTTCAAAAATAGCAAAAACCCATATTCCATTTATATCCACTAAATTCCTCTCACATCACCTCAATTACCTCATTTTGGTCTATTTTGCTTCAATTTGTTTTACTTCGACTTCAATGATCCTAACTTATTTATTTTTCAAAATCATTTTAGTATAACTTATCTTATATTGAATTATTTAAATTGTGGATGCCCTTTTTATTAATCAATTTTCATAAAGTTACAAATTATGGGAGTGAAAGTTGATTACTAATTGTATTTACCTATAACTACATTTCTTAAGTAGAAACGGGGCCTAATCAATCGTTTCCCATTGTGCATAAATATTATCAAGTGAGATTGCATTTTAAAGACTTCTGGTATGTTCATTGCCTGTATCTTTAGAAATCAGCATGTATTTATCAAATTATAATATTTTGGTAAGTACATCAATGAATCAGTTTAAACAGTGATTTGTCACATAATTAGTGACTCAATCAGTTATCAGTTACATGGCATTGTCCTTCAATTATCCACATGGCTTCAGGCCAGGTCCCCCGATCGGCTTGGCAAGTGTATACCTATCTATAGATCATAACAACATCAAGGGGTTCACTATCAGATAATAACTAATAATTACAGTTTACATTCATCTCATTCAGTATTTTAACTTAAAATGAATGGCAAAGTGGGTGCCTAACCAATTTATAGATAGATCTTTTAACAATACATGAATGCATGTACCGAGTTTTAGCTCATGGTTTAAAATGTTTTTCATACCTTGTTTTAGGCAAATGTTCAGGGAATTGCCCCCCACGCTAGCAAACCAGCTGAAGAGAATAAGTTGAGCCAGGGAATCTGGAGGGATCAATAGTGTACGATAATTTCGAGTCCAAAATAAGAGTCGCACGTGTATAAATTTCATTATACTGCTTGAGGGTCGTTTCCATAGCGACGACGGAAGAGATTTAGGTCACTAGTCAAACTAGGGAAGTAAACTAGTCTATGCACGATTCTAAACTAATATTAAAGCAGTAACAACTGAAACCGTTGATTACAAATAAATCTAAACTAACATCACCCAATACAAAATCTAATCAAACAAGAGTCATTGTAGTGCTACTCAAGAACTTTTAAGCAAGTGGGATTCGAAATTTCATCATTGAACACTTAAGAATACTCCACCAATCATTTCATTATTTCAAATTTCAAGCAATACAAGATTTCAAGAACACTTAAAAACACCTAAAACTGCACCTTTGGAAATCACTAACCCACATCTTTCAGAGCCAAAATAGAGGCACTAATCATGGGAGAGGAAATAAGGAGATCAGCATCGCTGACATCCATATCATCATCAATCAATCCTAAAGCAACGAATATCCAAAATCGAACCACAATATGGTCTAACATTACATTCATAAACCATCAAAATATACTCTACTAACATCCAAACCACAATTTCGTTGATTCAACTAACATGACATATGGAATTCCCAATCCACAATGTGCTCTACTAACATCGAAACATCATTGATTCAACTAAGCCAAGACAACTAGAAAATGAGCATTTTCTTAGTAAGAACCCAAACCGTTCATAAAGTATAAACCATAAATGAAGCATAAATTTCATCAATATCATCTGTGCATAAAAACCATTCATAATCAATCAGCCGAACCATTCATAAGCATAAAGCAGAACCCAAACCATCAAAATCGAAAACTAAGGTATGACCAGAACCCAAACCATTCATAAACCATCAAAATATCATCTTATCATTGGTTCAACTAGGCTACTATCATTCATAAAGCATAAATGAAGTTTAGGATTCAAACCCAAACCATTCCTGGGGCAAAACAGCAAACAGGGCCTTGAACAGAGGAGAATAGCAAAGTTTTAACCAACCAAATCAGAAGGGAGCTTCACCCATTGCCATCAATGGTGAAAACACCACAACCGTGTCAACAAGATGAAAACAGGGGAGGGGATGACTAAAATTAACCAAAACTAACATCTAAACCTTACAACAACGAACTAAAATTATAAATTACAACCAGAAAACATGAAATCGAAGCATAATTCCATGAAATTCGAATCCAAAACCCAAACTAAAACCAAACTCTAACCCGAAATTTTCAAACCCTAACTCTGAAAAATCGAAAAACACATGTGAATTTTAAGCTTAAACTTCAAAAATTAAAACTAATTCAACCCTAAAGACCTCCTAACCTCCTTTCTAGTGCCGGCTAACAGTGATCTATGCTCGAACGCCCTTCAGTTGCTACCCTTGATTTGCCAATGAGGTGCACGATGAAGATGATGCAACTGGCATGTGGTGCTAGCGCCCTTAGCGTGAACCCCGATGATAGGTGAGGATGGTGGATGCGTTGGCACTCGACTGTGGTGAGAGAGATGGGTTAGAGAGAGAAAGGAGATGATGAAGATGACGATGATGGAGCAAGGGGAGGGGTTGAGTTGCTCGAGCATTTTGGGGCCTGTTTGGCCGAGAAAGGGGAGAGAAGGTAATGAAGAGATAGAATGAGAGTAAGGGGGGAATTAAGAGGTCATGTGACATGTACATGGGGTCTGTTTTATTTTCAATTTGATTTCCCCTTTTTGTTTCCTGATGGGTTATAAAAGCAATGGGCTAAGCTTCATTTTCGGCATTTTCCATCATTTTTCCTCACATTTCTGCCGTAATTATTTAGTACCTACAAAACAAAATTAAATCAAATAAAAACCTAAAAATAACAATTATAACGAGCAAAAATCAGGTATAAAAGTATCGTAAAAATAATACATTTTTGGCACGAACAAATATCCCCACACTAAGATTTTGCTCGTTTGCGAGAAAAACAAACTAAACTAACTAAAAGCAAATGAAAATAAGAAAAAGAAGGTCCTAACTCACTATCGGAGGAATCACAGTTGCATTTAGCGTATACAATAAGTCCTTTAAAACTCTCGGTCCCCCAACCGGATGAGTGAGGTCTCGTGAGGGTTTTCAAGTGAAATACATACAAAAATTATTTAAAAATGAAAAGAATTTTTTTTCCCCAAATCTAATATGTATAGAATTTGAGAAAGATATGCACACATTCTAATCAACTAAATCACCTATGTAACCAAGTTATTGGCCTGCATATGCACAGAATGTACTTCAAAGTCCTCTACCCCATAAATGACATCAAAACACTAATTTTTCACCCCATTGAACATCAAGATTTTAAATCCATCCCAGTACTCGTGTACAAGTGTATCATCATCTCAAGGCTTAGATTTACCAGAAGTAGACTCAATCCCACTTGACTGACACAACTACATTATTATCATATTAGCATTGGAAGCAAACTCTCCCAGTAGCAATATTGTCTCAAAGGGTAACATCTAATCGCATATACCTCAAAGGATAATGCCCAGTAACACATGCCTCAAAGGGATACTTATCATTCCAAATTTTATTTCATCTCTTTTCCTTTTCTCATCTTTACTCATAACATATTTTTCTTTTTTTCATTTTGTTCAGAGTAATCGTGTCACAAGCAAGTGGGAGAACCGTTCATGGAAGCTTAAAATCTAAAAATAATGATGAAGGAACAAATAAAGATTGGATTACACAATCTATACTGAACAGCTGGAGTTAGAATTAGGGCTTAGAATGACATATTGAGGCCAGAGACTTTTCATGCACATCTCACTTATATACAAGCTAATACCCAAAGCAAATAGGATTTAAGCTAACCAGATATGGGACAAACGTCCCCCTAAACAAAACCAAAATCTTTTTGGATTTTTCAAAATTTTTCAATGAAAAGTATGTACACATGGGTACCCCAAATACCCCCACACCAAGATTTTGCTCGTCTTCGAGTAAAACAAACTAAACTAACTAAAAGGAAATGAAAATAAGAAAAAGAAAGTCTTAACTTACTGTCGTACGAATCCCGGTTGTATTTAGTGTATGCAACAAGCCCTTTAAACCCCTCGATCTCCAAAGTAGATGAGTGAAGTATCGTGAGGGTTTTCAAGTGAAATACCCACAAAAATTATTTCAAAAAGAAAAGAAAAATTTTTTTTTTGGTTTTTTTCCCAAATCTAATATATACAGAATTTGGAAAACATAAGCACACGTTCTAATCAACTGAATCACCCATGGAATCAAATTATTGACCTGCATATACACAGAATATATTTCAAAGTCCTCTACCCCATAAATGACATTAAAACACTAATTTTTCACCCAATTGAACATCAAGATTCTGAATCCATTCCAGTGTTCGTGTGCAAGTGTATCATCATCCCAAGGCTTAGATTTACCAGAATTTGACTCAATCCCACTTGACTGATACAACTACGTTATTATCATATTAACAATGGAAGCAAGCTTTCCCAGTAGCAATATTGTCCCAAAGGGTAACACCTAGTAGCACGTGACTCAAAGAGTAATGTCAAGTAGCGCATACCTCAAAGGGATACTTGTCATTCTAAATTTTGTTTCATCTCTTTTTCTTTTTCTCTTCTTTATTCATAATACATTTTTCTTTTTTTTCTTTTTTTCAGAGTAATCGTATCACAAGCAAGTGGGGAATCATTCATGGAAGCCTAAGACCTAAAGATAATGATGAAGGAATAAATAAGGATTGGAGTACACAATTTATACTGAACAACTGGAGTTAGAATTAGGATTTAGAATGACACACTGAGGCTGGAGACTTTTCACGCATATCCTATTTATATACAAGCTAATACCCAAAGCACAGGAGATCTAAGCTAATCAGACATAGTACAAACGTCCCCCCAAAACAAAACCAAAATCTTTTTGGATTTTTTAAAATTTTTCAACAAAAAGTATGTACACATGGGTGCCCCACCCCCCACACCAAAATCTCACAATGTCCTCATTGGGAGTGAAACAGACACATAAAGACCAAAAGAAAAATCTGAAAAGAAAACATATGCTCAAAAATGAAAACAAGACCCAAAAACAAAGCAACCAATGATAGAAAAAGAAAAGCAACGAACTATACAAAAAAGAAGAAAAGAGAGAGAAGAAGGAGAGAAGAGAAGAAATGTCTAGCAAACCAGGTCGGGTGCTAAGTATACTCAAACTATTTCAGATCGCAATCACTGATCATGGCTCGGTTCATGAAGTATCAGGTACTCCACATCTTCTTGGCTCGGCAACTCCAAAAATTGTGTTAAACGATGGCCAGTCACTTTGAAGGTGGCAGCACTCTGAGGATCCTGAATTTCAACTACACCATAGGGAAAAACATGTGAGATAATATGAGGACCCGTCCATCAGGACCTCAATTTCCTTGGAAACAGAGGGAGCCTAGAGTCATACAAGAGTACTTTCATTCCCGGGGCAAAGTCTTTCCTAAAAATATGTTGATCATGAAACAACTTTGCCCTCTCTTTGTAAGATCGAGCACTCTCCTGAGCCTCAGCCCTAATCTCATCAAGCTCACTCAATTACAATCATCTGTCCTCACCTACTCAGCCAAGTCATAATTGAGCTTCTTAATGGGCCACCAAGCTTTATGCTCCATCTTCACAGGTAAATGACAGGGCTTACCATAAACTACCATATAGGGTGACATACCTAAGGGAGTTTTGAAAGCCATCCTATATATCCAAAGAGCATCCACCAGCCTGTCAGCCCAGTCTTTCCAATTCCTACTCACTGTCTTTTCTAAAATATGCTTGATCTATCGATTGGACACTTCGACCTGGCCACTGTTTTGGGGATGGTAAGGAGTAGCAAGCCTACGGACTATGGAATACCTCTTCAGTAAGGCATCAAAAGGTCTATTTTTAAAATGGATGCCCTGATCACTAATGATAGCACGGGGCATACAAAATCACGCAAAGATGTTCTTCCTAAGAAATTTCACAACTTTAGCTTCATTGGTCCTAGAAGGGATGCACTCAACCCATTTAGAAACATAGTTCACGGCTATCAAAATATACACATTCCCAAAGGAAGATGAAAATGGTTCCATAAAGTCAATACCCCACATATCAAAAACCTCTACAACAATGATGGGGTTCAGTGGTAGCATATCTCTCCTGCTTATTCTACCCAATTGCTGGCATCTAGGACAACTCTTGCAGTACTTAAATGCATCCTTAAACAAAGTAGGCCAGTAAAAACCACATTGGAAAACCTTGGCTGCTGTCTTTCTACCACTAAAATGCCCCCCCCACATGCCTGGTCATGACAAAAAGAAAGAACACTTCTCACCTCATGGTCGCGAATGCACCTCCTAAAGATTTGGTCAGAGTAGTACTTAAACAGATAAGGGTCATCCCAAACAAAGAATTTCACAAGGTGGAAGAACCTATCTCTGTCATTCTAAGTCTAACCCTTATGGATCCTACCGGCAACTAAGTAGTTCACAATATCAGCATACCAAGGATCAGGGTGAACAACATACAATTACTCATTGGGGAAGCACTCAGAAATACAGGACTCACTCTCTCTATCACAGAAGATCCTAGACAGATGACTAGCTGTAAGGTTTTTAGAACCTTTCTTATCCTTGATTTCACAGTCAAACTCTTACAAAAGCAAAATCCATCTCATAAGTCTAAGCTTAGTATCCTTCTTAGAAAGAAGGTGCTTAAGGGCATAGCGCTCAATACAAACAATCACATGTGACCCCATCAGATAGGATTTAATGTATCTCTCAAGGGTTTATGCTAAAACTCAATTCAAGAGCAAAAGTTCAAAACCAAGAGAGAGTACAATCAAGAAAAACTCAAAGGAATGGTACGTTATAAGCTGGCTGTGAGGCAGCAAAAACGTGAGGTAG
>NCQV01098542.1:1844-14228 GCA_002740545.1 Lophocereus schottii
TTTTTAAGATCAAAGTTTTCTAACATTGACCGATAATTTGTAAAAATACATGTTGATTCATGATATTAAACTTTATCATTGAATTCATTTTTTAAATTAGTTTTGTGAGAATATAATTTTATATTTTTAATAGTCCATGTTGATAAAAATAAATAGTCAAAATTGCCCGAAAACCGCACAATTCCAAAGAGGAAGTGGAAAAAAACTTAGGACAGAGGCAGTGGACGCCCTTTTGAGTTATTATTCTACTATACGTAAGACAAATGTGATGTAAAAGAGCCACTTTTTAAAGAGTTGTACAATTACAGTCGAATAAGTTATCTCATAACGTACTACATAAACAATAGAATATTACATTAATCGATGCACCATAGATGTTATTCTAGCATGTATACAACCCAAATCTATAGTAAAAAAGTCATTCTTAAAAAGCTCCACAAACTTAACCAAATCAAGTAAATTATCTATCATGTCTGCCATGAAAACAATAGAATAGGATTTTGGTTAGGTGCTATAGATATCCATGATGTAACCATCATTCTAGCGTATCATCTCATTTGGTAGCTTACTAATTCAAACACAAATCAAGCCATTCAAAAAAGGAAAAAACAAAAGAAAGATAAAATGAGAAAATTTAATTTGAATTAGTTGGAGTTTACATACTTATTACCCACAATAAGCTAGAAGCCTAGAACATTAAAGTTGTATGCACATATGATGGTATCCACTATCTGGAGATGAGATGGTTTAATTTTGTCTGAGATAATTTGTTATTTTTAGTTTATTAGACTAGAGTTTCTTAAGAAGCATCTTTCACTGGCTTACTGTTTCCTAACGCACTATAATTTTCTTCCAAGAAAATGTCATTAATTAAGGCAAGCTTCAATTTTAGTACATCGTCGTAACTCTAATGCATGGCAAATGCAGCAATAGGGGTAATCTCGATGGAAGTTGGGAACACGGGAAGAAATGGTTGGAACAAGGATGCAAAGTTGATTCAGCAACACCAATATTTGCATCGAGAAAGTAGTTGAGGATCAACAACTGTCATCAGTGTTGAACTACGAAATCAAACTCAACAACATAACGCATTGAAGTAGCTGTCACAAAGCTAGAAGCACATCTCTAACGTCCACACTCATACTATTACTGTTGCAATGATGGATCCATGGCCATTGTGCCCCTTACCCTCTAAAAGCCCTAAATTTTACTACTATTAGTGTCAAACGCCTAAAATTTTATGGGTTTCAGTGTCAAAAACCATGTGCCGCCTGATCTTACAAGAGGTTATTAGTTGTTAGCTTGGAACTTTGCATAATTATCAAATTGCTTGTCAATTTGTTGTTATGGGAAATTAAGAACTCACCTTAGGTGCAAAAGTGAAGAATAAGTTTGCTTGAATATTGTCCACATCAATATATATAAAACAATTGGCAGTTATTAGAGTCACCGTTGATTTGTCATGTCTGGGGACGTCAACGGACCGGAGTTGAATGGGATGTACATACAACCGAATTTGACTCCGATTAGGTATAGGATCCGAAAATATGATCCGAATCCAACCCGATAGATCGAAAACAACCTCCACATTCGGTCCGTGTCGGATTGCATCGAAGTCTAAGTTAATCCAATCCGAATCGATTTCTTTTTCTCCGCAACAATTTGTATCATTTTTCTGTTTGAACTTATGTTCTCTACTTACCAATACAATAACGTGCACCTTCCTATCATTTCAATTGAATATTTGAGCATTTAGTGCTAAGTTAGGGAGATTGACAAATGGTAAGGAGGCATATTACTTCGGGGGGGGGGACCGCAGGGAGCCAAGCTGCTGGTCGGATGGAGAAAGAAAGAGGGAGAGAGAAGGGGGAAGGGAGAGTCGACTAAGTGACTAATAGGGGGTGGTGTTAGGTACTTAGAGTTGAGCTTGTAGGGTATACTTTAGATTTGTAAAATAAAAAAGTAAAAATCAAAAATTTGGATAGACGTTTGGGAGCATGGGCTGAGCTTAGAGGATATACTTCAGATCTGTAAAATTTTAGGTTTGGATTTTAATGATTCAACAAAGTAGCCGGATTGAATTGGAAAGTGGGATCAGATGTTACGTTCCCTCCAAATTCGATCAGGATCCAACTCAAATTCGGATTATTTTCAGCAAATTTGGACTCAAATATTTTCTTTTTGTATTTACATCAGATTATTTTGCCTTGGATCGGATCAGATGCGCCTCGAATTTGGATGACATTATCATCCCTCACTCATGTCCCAAAACCCGAACCCGGGTGATGGTGAGGCAATTGTGAGAGAGAGGCCGAAATGGGAATGTTCTATTTTGGAGTTAATGTAACTGATGCATAATTAGATCCCTAAAACCCGTTATATAGGTTTAGGTCGTTATAACCGCTGCCACTTGATTGGCGTAACCGACCACTTAACCCTAATTATGTGAGGCCGGCTAATAGCTCTCACTCGGCCACATAAGCCATAAATCACTTGTCACTCTATGAATCACAACTCTTCGCAGTTCATGTCAAGAATGTGATGTATGATAAGAAAGTAACTAATAGTGTTATATTGATTCATCATCTGACTAACATAGTAATTTCACGAAACACAATAGCCCAAATCATCAAAACGTTACCCACATAATACTTAGTTCCTTTATGTTAATGGTATGTCACATGATTATATATTCAATATAGTCGCTCAGGCTGATATGTTGAAGATGGATAGATTTTCCCTTAAATACTCTTAGTATTCCATCTTAGCTTGACTGCTTTCCTAACGTGCTCTTGTAGAACTATATACATCTTGGCCCTTAAGAAACATATTAAGGTAACATTATCAAGTTTCGACTTCATATCATAACTTTAAGTCGAAGGGCTATCCATAGGGTCACATAGTGACAAATGATAAGAAGTTAGTTGCCACTTCTTGTATAGGCCATCCTATAAGCACAAACAGTATGAAATGTGTGTCGTGGCATAACTCCCACTCAGCTAGGCATGTCATTTTATATGTCATGTAAACTGCTAGTCTAGATTTTATCCAAAAATCTAACATGAGTCACTAGATCAACATGTTAAATGTCAACATCGACAGTCAACATTCGACTTTTAAGGTTTCAATATGAAATCAAATATTTTATATTCAATTCCCTTAAGTCTCATCTTAGACTTACTAAGGCGACTATAATTTATCATTTATACACTGCTAGCATGATGAATCAATCTTGTACACCTAGTGCCAGTGTAATTTAGTCTCATTCTGCCCACTACTCAAATGTCTGAACGATTACCTGTGTGACTAGGCCAATCAAAAGCATGTGATATTTCAATAGGCCTAACATGCAATAATAAATCATGAGCATTATGCTCATTAGAAAAAAAAAAAAAAAAACATGTCCATTACATAACAAGATACATCTAAGCACTGAATCTTACGAATCTCTAGACTCAACATATGAGCTTTGAACGCATCTCTAGGATTAGGTTTAGTGAAGGGAATAACAGTCATCTTATTAGTGTATATATAGTTAATAATAATGCCCTTTATCTCTATAGTGACAAGCAACAAACTTTGCCTTCATAGTTGATAGTGTTGTACAGTTTTGCTTCTTATTGCACTATGATATGACTCGCCACTCGAGTGAAAGCATATCCTGAGGTTGAGCTGAACTCATCTAGGTTAATACCCCAATCGGCATCTAAGTATCCCCTCAACCTTAGGTCATTATCCTAATAGTAAAGGACTAGGTCAATGGTATCACAAAGGTAGTGCATGGCTCCTTTTGACAACTTATCAGTGAGCAGTCATGCATTACTTTGGTAATGATTTACCAAACCAACTGCATGATCAATGTTAGATTGTGTACATATCTGGCATACAATTAACCTTCCTATGACAGGAGTGTAGGGAACATTGCTCATTTTCTCCTTTTCATTATTTGTTTTAGGGCATTGGTCAAGACTTAAGGTCAAACCCTTCTCAACTGGAGTGTCTATGATTTTGGAATTATGTATAAAAAAACATTTTAAAACCTTTTAATATATGTTTATTGGCACATACCCAAGAGCTTCTTGGGATGGTTCGGACTATTTCCAAGCCTACGACATACTTTGCTTTACCAATGCCATTCATCTCAAATACAGAGGACAAACACTTCTTAGTAGCTTTGATCATCTTCAAGTTATTCCCAGTTAGAAGTATGTCATTAATATATAGGGTAATAAACATAATCCCCCAAGGTTATTCTCTTTATATACACATAATGATCCTCTGAAATCATGGATAAGCTAAAAGAAGTAATGGTTTCACGGAATCTAAAGAACCAAAATCTGGAAGATTGTTTAAGACCATATATAGGCCTTTTAAGATGATACGCCTTATCCTCTCAACCCTTTGATACAAAATCATAGTCCATATTGATCTCTTCCTTAAGGTTACCATTGAGAAAAATAGTCTTTACATCAACTTGGGACAACTCAAAGTTCAAATGGGTAACTAGGGTTAGGAATAGGGGAATAGAGGCGAATCTCACCACAGGAGAAAAAGTCTCTATGTAGTCTATCCCCTCAATTGGTTTATATCCGTTCGCTACTAATAAGTCTTTAACTTGTCAATCGATCCATCTCCCCGACAATTTATCTTAGAATGATTCACTCTTTTCCAATAGCCTTATGTCAAGATGGAAGATCAACGAGTTTCCAAACTTTGTTTCTTGTCATTGAGTCCACATCATCCCTCATGGCATCCATACACTCTTTGTGATTTGGTGAATCAATCATCTTTTTCAAAGAGGTAGGTTCTTCCACATCCAAGGGGGTACATATGAATATTTCCTTCAAATTCTAGGACCTTCATTATTTCCTTATCTCATTGTAGAATCCCTCCTCCTATCTCTAAGAGGAGTGAAACCCTTAGCATATGGAAAATCACTCCCACTTTCCCTTTGAGGTGTGGAATCTTGAATATGTGGACCGACTGCATATTCAAATTTTGGATATTGAAGAAGAACCTCATCTTCAAGTTGATTCTAATTAGGATTTAGTGATTGAGGACGTACCTCATTCTTCTAAACAAACAAACCTCTGTCGTCCCTATTAGAAAGGAAATGTGTACCTTCCTTGGTGATTTGGTGAGAATTTAAATACTCCCCCACTGAGAGATGGTTGAAGGTCTTGTTGTAACTTATATATTTGGAGATCCTTTTTTTTATTTCACCAATGCTTAGGAACTCATCCTCAAGGAAATCAACATTGCAAGAATCAGTTTCCATCCTGCCGCCATTTGGATGTTTCCTATACATCACATACCCTTTAGAATTTTTGGGATACCTTCTGAACACCATCTTGGTGGCTCTTGGATCAAATTTACTATGCTTGTGGGTTAAGTTATGCATTTAACTAGCCGAACTCCATGGGCATAAGTGGTACAAAGATGGTTTGTACCATAACATAACTCATATGCAGTGGTAGCAAACTTTTACTTGGCAAATGATTAAGGACATAAGCAGTTGTGAGTAGTGCATCCCCCAAAAATTTATGAGGAGGTTAGTGTTCAACCTGAAATTATGTCATTTTGTATGATTTTCTTTTTTTTTTTTTGTAGCAATTTGAGAAACTTGAAGATTGAATAAGTTTCTTAGATAAAAAAGAAAAACAAAAGTTGAATCACCAAGGTTTTGGACCAAGTGAAGTAAGAGGAAAAAAATGACCCAGTCACACATGCCCAGCACAAGCGCCCCCTCCTTATCACTTAATGGCTCACATGCAAGTCACATGTTTAGACTTTCCCCTTGTTCATTTATTTGGTCATGTGTATGACACGTGAGCCCGGGCTTGCTCTCCCCTTAGCTTTCCTTCACTGTCTTGCAGGCGCATGCACTTGCTCCAGCTCTGAACCTATTCCAAGATTTGTCCTTCTCCCTTTTCTTTCTTTCAGCTTGGCCTGTGCTTTCATTTTTCTTCCGTAATCCATTCTCAACATGATTAAGATAGGCCCAACACTTCACCAACCTTAGGTTATTTTGCCTCCATCATCACGTAGTCTTGCATTGATCCACTGCTTTCTCCTTCTTCCCCTCAATCCTTCTATCTCCTCTACCTTCTTTTCCCATAACCCCGAAGATCCCCTTCCCTGCCTGTTTTATCTCCTTTGCGCCTCTGTGCTCCTTCAATTATTCTCATCACTTACATCAACCATCTGTATTAATCTCAACATCCATTACTCATTCATCCTCACCGTCATAATCTCTCTCTTTATCATCAAGTTGGGCCGAATAATGAGATAATGAAGGGAGACATAAACATAGTCAGTTACAATGAACTTTAATGCAGCATTAAATAGCGGTGGAGGCTTGGGTTTGGTTACAGGACGAGGATAGAGTAAAAGTAGCGAGGAGCGTAAGGGTTTAGTATTATTATTTTCTTTTTTCTTCGATTTGTTTACTTTTCAATTTTTGAATCAGGTTCTATATTCTAGTTCATGTAACAAACAAGAGTTTTTCTGAATTTGAGTTAGTAATTCAAAATTCTGGTTTTAGTGTTTCAAGAAATTGCTCTAATTCACGTTCATTTCCCTTCCTTTATTACATCCTGTTCAATTTGCGCTAGTTTGGTTTGTTCTTCTGGTTTATTATACGTTGAAACTTGAACTGGGCATTCTCAAGTCAAGCAATTTTAAATTTGGTATTGATTAAAGCAGGAAAATCTAGGTTCGCCTTCCCCATTGTGGATGATCTTAAGAGCTTGGTATTTTTTTGGGCTTTTTTTCCAATCTTATTGACTGATTAGCTCATGCTAATACTTAGGTTAATATTGAGTTCTATTCTTGAGTCAATTTTAGTCAATCATGTTAGTACTTAGTTAGGTTCAAGTAGCTAGAAATTTGTAGCTTAATTTAGTAATCCATCCCAAAGGGGATGATACTCACAAGTGCTACAACGATAAATCGTACACTTGTGGTTAAACTTAATCTTTATAAAAATTACGACAATTAGCACATGCCATTATTGACCTGGCCATGCCAATCAATGTATAGCTTCTACGATCTACAACACTGTTTACTACAAGTGTGTGGAATTGTTAATTATCTTCGTATAACCTTTTCCTTACAAAATGCTTTTAACAAATTAGGAGATATTCACGATCTCAATTGGTTCGAAGAATTCTAACTTTTTGTTTCAATTAAGTCTCTACTTTCCGGTATAAGGTGTTTGAACATATCAAGTGCCTCATAGCGGTAAGATCATAGGTACACATACGTATATCATGAAGAATAATATTGCCCCATGATGTGCTTTAACATTCATAGCCCACAAATGTCAAGGTGAACTAACTGTGAGAGATTTGATGCCATTTAAACCTTACGAAAAGGGTTTATGGTTGCTTTTTCAGCTAAACATGGCTCACATATACGTAACTGAACTTTAGCAAGTCAATCTAAAGGACCATCTTTAGCTATCCTACTCATTCTATCTTGACCCATATGGCTAAGTCGAGTATGCCACTTAACAGAAGATGCAATATTATAAACATTGTCCAAATGCAACAAAATGAATCACCTTTCAATGTTCCATAGTCAAACAAATTGTCATTATACCAAATATTTAAACTATCATGATGAAATTCAAAAGAGAAACCTATTTTTATTATTAGAGGCAAAAGATACAAGATAAGCTTCACAGCTAGCACATAGAGAGCATTGTGAAGAAGCAACGTATTCCCTTACATGAAGTCTAAGCTGATATGTCCATATGCCAAGGACATCTGGCTGATGCGGAGCCAACTATAGCGTTTGGCCTACTCCTCCAAGCAAAGGCCATGATTCAAGCGAGAACAATGGTGAATCTTGGAAATGAGGCTCAAAGACTTCGCTTTCCAAGGTCATTGTTGACTTAGGACGCTTGAAGGAGCCTAAATAAGCCTAGGAAAGGTGGCTAGGTAATTAATAGCATCAAATAAGGAGCTTAGCTACTTTATTCTCCATAAGCACTTCTTTGGCTTATTTTCATATGCAGGACAAGATATCTTCCCTGAATTCTAGCTTTGTTTTTAACAGGAAAATGGGCTGCAATTGTAGCAAACTACATATGTATGCATAGCCTCGGATGTTTATTTTCCATCAAGATATCTATTGTCTTCAGATTCCAAGTATTAAGGGAGATATAGGATTTTAATCGAGCAAGGGTTAGTGTAGGTTTGAAGTTACACAATTTTAATTAAGAGATTAATTAGGCTAGCGAATGAATGATTTCTAGGCTACTAATTCTTAGGAAGTCGATAGATTCTTCTAGAAGCTTCTTCTAGAAAAATCTCCTCTAAATTCATTTATTTGGGGTGGTGGATGATTCCACTAAGCTAGTGCATTTGCCAATTCCAGCTTAGCTTTTATTCTAGTGGTCTCCTTCTAATTGTACAACTAGGTAGGATTTCATTAGTTAATTTCCTTGTAATTTTATTGTTTAGTGAAAAACTCGAGGAAAGTGGGTACAATACTATTTATTAGTTTGATCCTTTTTAATAGTATGAGACTTGAATTAATGAAATGAAAAGGTTAGTGCTTGTTCTCTCTACAAAAATCTCATACTTCTTTATCTCTCTAGGAGAGAGGTGAATTTGATTCTTCCTTTATTTCAAATCTTTGGTGCTTAGGCTTTATGAGATTGAATATTGGGCTGAATAGTTTAGGTGGTGGTTTATCTTTATCATAAACTTATCTCTTTGATTCTCTACTATTATCACTATAAATTTGAATCCATCAAATGCTAGATTTGTAGATCTCTTCATTGGAGCTTCTTGAGGGGTTTATTGGTATTCTTCAACCACTTGGGTCTCTCCTTCATCTAGATGCATTTATTTGGCTAAGGATGTCTCACATGGCTCAACTATTGTTCCCTAGCACGATAGCCTGTGAACCTGTCGCCCAGCAATGAAAATCCACAAACTAGCTATGTCCTAAACTATGTGCTTGATTGTTGTTGTGTCCACAATCTACTAAGGAAGAGAGTTGAGAAACTTATGCATGGGAGTATACATATGATTTAAGAGTGACTGTGAGACGAAGTACGTACCTTAGTCGGCTTAGGACATTTCTGAGCGCAAGGTCCATTCTTTCCACAGTTATCGCATGTCATAAGTGTTATATTCTTACACCGATTGCCCTGGGCCTTTTGCGTCCTTCTTTTTGCCAATAACACTCTTTAGATCTAGAACTCTAATGGGAGAATGAATCTGGTCAAACATAATGTTAATTAAGCTAATCCCACATTTTCTCAATAGTGGGATAACTTCCAATTCTCCACTAGATTGTCATGCGAGCAATTCAACATAGTATAGTGTGGTGGTCGATCCTTTTTGAACCATTTTTTATATGCCTTTACGTTCTCTCGATATTGCTCACTAACAGTAACAACTTTGCAATTCTCATATTTGTCTGCCCTAGCAAACATAGAAGTCGTCAAATATTCTAACACTTCACTCTCATTTAAAAAAAACTAAATCTTCTGACTCTAGATATCATTCTAAGTGCCATATAGCTTTTTATTCGTGAACAAATCGCCAATCACGTTTTGATCATATCTAGAAGTATCTATTAGAGTATTGGCGTTTAGACATATTTCAAATAATTAAATTATTAAAAATTTCATTCATGTCATATGATCAAAAAATTTTCCAAGCTCATAATCATCACATTCAGACACGAATTAGAAATCTCTATAATTTAATTACCAAAATTTCCATAGACGCTTATGGAGCACATAATCTTTAAACTAATTAACATACTAGTTTGAGGAATATTACATAGATATTCAACTTTATCATGCAAAACTAATGTATATAAAGTTATATTGTATAAAACAAATTTATATAATGATGCTAACATGTAACATATTTGTTATTCAAAACTCAATTTAATGACTTAAAATACACAATTATATATAACCAACTAGAAATTCATTATTATTATATAAAATATATTTACATAATTACATAAAATTGCACTATGAAACATATTTACGAAAATATAAAACAAGTTTGTATATATAATAACATGTTATCAATGAAGTTCATAAAAGCCCAAATAGCATAACATTGTATAAAACACATTTATATAATTAGTGAACATGAAACATATTAAAAAATTCGTAATTTATAAAACACATTCATAATAGTACGAATTTAAATTCATGAAACAAATTCATAAAGATACCGCTTAATTACATAATTAGAACAAGACAAATTTAAGTGATAACATGAAACGAATTGATATTTATTAATGTGAGCAAGGGTAGAATGTTAAAGCAATTAACCAATTCACAACAGCTTTTGCATATACATCAAACATATTTATATAATATTATTAAATAATAATTGTTGTATAACATACTTATGTAACTCAATATTATACAAAACATATTTATATAAAATAACTTATAAAACATAAATTATGAAGTGATTCATATATTGGTCACAATAACCATATAAAACCCATTTATATAATTATTATGAATTTATGAAACGAATTCATAACATGTTGCTAGATTATAGCTTGCCTTAGAACACATTTATACAATATGACTAATTAATATGAAACGTATTCATATGGACAATGGTTGTTCTAGAACAAAATAACTTAACAAATAGACATAGTGAGAACAATGCAAGAATAGTTCATAAAATCGAATAATAAAAGGATGGGGTTACATCCAACCATTTTAAATACCCGAATACCCATTTTCACACTTAATCCTAGCTTTCCCTGACCCCCTGCCATTGTATACATTGATTAAAACCAATTCAGGAGGTCTAACCTATGCCCCCAAGCACGACCAACTCGGCAATGCATGACTACACGCCTGTTTTTGGTGATCACTTGATGGATTGAAACCGACATGGCATAGATCAGGTGCGACGAGGTCTTTTGGAGGAAGACGATATCACCTAGCCTTCTTGGTCGGTGGCGGGTACACGCATGCGCCGCCCCTCTAGGTGGTACTGTTGGGTATAGTTGGTTTTCTTCCTCTCTTCTACCACCTTCAGTATTCGAAAGTTGTTTAATTAAAACTAGGGTATCAGAGATGATGATGCCTCGGTTTTCGTACGCCACGAAGGCCTGCCCGTGGCCATGGTTGTTGCAGCCACAGTGGGGGTAGTGGGGTTGAGTTGGTAAAAAAAGGGTCAAATCTGGGCTTGGAATCAGGTGACTGGTGGAGTTCAGTTTTTGGTAAAAAACACCACAAACAGCCGCATACCCAAAGATGCTTAGAGGAGTAGAATTAGCACAAATTAGTGGGCATAATCATTTAATTAACATGGAAGATAGCTGAGCATAAATTTAAAAAGATAATTGTAGAACTTGGCAAACAAGTCATATCAATTTATGGTCGAGTCCATTGGGGTAAAAAAACCAAGCAATATACGACGATAACACAACAGCAGCATATAAATCATGCTTTACGTAACTTAAATCAGTGTAAACACAAAAATTGAAACGAACAAATCATATCTACTAATATCAATCAATCAGGGCCAATATCAAAAAAGTATATTGGCTTTGATACCACTGTAGGAAATGTACGATTTAGCTTAGGTGCAGAAGTGAAGGATCAGTTTGCTTGAATATTTCCCATAAGACAAATAGATAGAAAACAATTAGTGGCTACCAGAGTCACTATTGATTTGTGAGGTCCCAAACCCGAACATCGGGTGATGGTGAGGCAGCAGCGAGAGAGGGGGAGAGACAGAAGTGTTCTATTTTTGGGGTTAATTACTTAATATAACTAATGCATAATCAAATCCCTATACCCTCTTTATATAGGCTTGCCACCACTTAGGTGGCATAAGTGGCCGCTTAACCCTAATTATTTAGGGTTGGCTTACAGTTGCTAACTATAATAGCAATAGATTATGTAAAATCTAACTATCCAAGATCAAAGAAAATAGCATATTCAATTTGATGGTTGCCAAACATGAATGTGTACGTAGTATTCTCCAATGAGACAACAACTCTATTAATTTGACAAACATGAAAATTTTGCAATCTCTTATTCGAAATGACTCATCACTTAGCCCCATAGCCTTCTCCTTTCTTGTTGGAAAACCCTGGATAATCCCACAAATGAAACCTAATTTTTTCAAGCAACCAAATGCCGATTCACTCACCAATTCCTGAGTGTTCCATCTATTGAAAGAATGAGCAGTCTTATGAGTGACACACATTTGCCAATTTTTTCCATCAGATTGTGTGCGTTCCTGAAGAAGCCCAAAACCAACTCCTAATGAAACCTCTAACATTGAACAACTTAAGTAACTAGCAACATATATACCTTATTGTTAGGAATAAAGGAGATAATAGGATGTGACAATGCAACAGAATTCAACC
>NCQV01098546.1:0-16139 GCA_002740545.1 Lophocereus schottii
TAGCCACAAACTTGCCCCTCATTTCTTCACTACTCACTCAAACTACAGGTCACCCTCTCTGCACTCATGAACGAAGGATATAAGAATGACCAAACCATTGAATCCCAGTTACAAATGATCAAAACCCGGAAAATATAAAAATAAATAACACATACCCATCAAACTGACGGAGAAATTAATACCAAACTAACGGACAAAAGCCCAAAACCCATAAAATTCCCTAGCCAAAATACCCAGTAAACCTCTAAAATCATGATGTTGAACACGCAAAAGAACTGAGCTCCTGATAGATACTTGCAAAATTCCCGATAAATTGGAGAAATACCAGTCTCACGGACAAATGGCCAAAACCTACAAAATTCCCATGCCAAAATACCCAAAACCTCACATCTGGATACAATCCAGAACACAAAATCCTCTAAATCCACCGTTTGGTTGCCCCCACTTCGATTACACCAACACATCTTCTGAAATCAATCAATTGAATGACCTGTAAAAAAACAACCAAATGTCAAAATTAATAACGGACTTACCGGCGAGATTAATAGTGGGTAGAAGCTACAAAGAGAAAATTGAAAAAGGTTAGGCGAGGTGATGAATAAATCAGAAGAAAATTGATTGAAACGGGATAGTGGGCATGATCGTCTGGCCGTGGTTTGGTCCATCTCCTTCTCCTCCGCTATAGGCATATTCGGACCTTGTGGAATGTACATCATGAGAGGAGACACAGAGGGGAAGAGTGAGAAGGGAAGCCATGGGAAAGGAACAACACGACACACACTGGAGAAGAGACAGAGAGGAAGGGGAGCACTATTGAGAGGAGCCTGGGCATTTCTAAGAGTATTGGGACCGTGGAGAGGAAGATAAGGGGGAGAGAGAAGAAGTGTCTGGAGAGTGTGTGGGTACCAGTGAGTAATAGTGGGTAGGGGGGAAGGTATTGATTGCTGGTGTGGAGATTGAAAGAAATCAATGGCTTGTATTCACTTACTATGTCTCAGTTGAAGGAAAAGGGGAATGACATGGGAAGAGAGAGGGGCAGATAAAGGGGAACATGGGGGTTCTTTTTCTAGACAGGGAAGTTAATTTTTTTGGCATTCAATAAATGGCAGATGTGTGAGGGGCCATCATCAATCAACGGTGCATATTTACTACAGCTCCGATAATTACTCTGAAGGTAGTATTTGATAGTTATTAGAAGATTACTATTATCTATAATATAGGTGTGATTATCAGTTTTGCGGTTTCTCAATTGGTGTGACTTTCTTAAGATTCTATACAATAAAGTCAAATCCTAGGGTTCTGGTATTGAATTTCACCTTTCAGTTTTTCATTCAATACCAAACACCTACAAGAAAGTGATCAAATTTCATATAAGATAATAAACATCTAAGATTCGATAAAACAATCCAATAATTCTAAAATACTCAAAGAGATAAAAAGTAAATTGAGAAATTAACTGCTATTTATGTAAATCCGAAATTGAAACAAAAAAATCGTAGTCAAAGTTACAAAACATAAATCTAAAAATGAAAACAGAGAAGAGAAGAGAAAAGAAGTGCTTAGCCAAGATGGTGCTTGAACCATCGTTGCAAACTCGGGATGGAATCCTTGTAAAGTTTCACTTCAATTTACTCTCTTTTCCTGGAATCTAATATGAATCCTAATCTAAATTATGGATGTTGAAGATTGGAATGGAATAGTGTGCCCAGGAAGTAGTACATATTAGCTTTTATAGTTAGAATCAAGGCTGCTAACCTTCTAAACGTGTGGAAATCAAAAAGTCACAAAGAAAACCAGCAAACTTTAGGGAACATAGGGCACTATGATCTGACAGTGGGGCCCACAACAGACTATGGCCTAACCACATATAGGCTGTGGTGCCCTCAGTTAGGTTCATTCTCACTTGATTTATATGTTGTTTCTTCCTATAACCTCCTAGACCATGGTACTGGCCATGGTTTGTCCGTATTATGTGTCTTAGGGCCTCTTTTGCTATTGCCTTTGACCTTAAGGCCTTAAAAAGGCTGACTCTACCCACATAACTTGGCTCACAAAGTGAAAATCTACAAACTCCATGAAAACAAGTGAAACCAAGCATAATAGTATAAATAAGGGCATAAATCCTACAATTAAGCATATTAATGCCATAAAATGACTCCCAAACACTTATAAAAGCCTATGCAAATATGACATTCATAAGGACGCCATAGAGAATAATGATCTCTTTGAAGTGGACCTCGACAAGGTAGCTTGTGTCATCAGTCTTGTGGCATGAAACAAAGTGAGCCATCTTGCAAAATCTGTCCACAACTACCATAATTGCATCCTTTCCTCTCTGAGTCCTAGGGAGGGCCATAGTAAACTACATACTTAAATTATCCTAAGGCCTTAATGGTATGGGCAGTAGGGTGTATAAGCCTTGGTGGTATTGACTCTTGACTTTTAGGCAAATGGAACACGCAAAAATGATCTTGTTTCTCCTTCCGTCCATAGAAATGCTCTTTTAGGATGTCAATTGCCAAAATGGCCAGCTAGAGCACCACTATGAGCCTCACTGACCAGAAGCTTGCTCAAAGAGCACTTAGGAATGCAAAGCTTGTTGTTGCCAAAAAGGTAGCCCTCTTGGATTGTGTAAGCCCTATCTTTTGGGATTTTCTCAATCAAGAGCTAGAAATCTGGATGCTCCTTGTAAATCTTTTGGATTGAATATAATCCAAGCACTTCAGTTTCCAAAACATAAAGTAAAGTGTGCCTTCTCAAAAGGACATTCGCAACCATATTCTCTTTTCCACTCGTGTGTTGTCAAGTGAAGTTGAATGATTATGGAAACTTAACTCATTTAGCATGTTTATGATTCAACTTGTGCTAACCATTGACGTATTTGAGTGCTTAACGGTCTAAGTGCAACATAAAAAGGTCTAGGCTTTAGGTAATGACCCCAATGAGTCAAGGGCCTCACAATAGCAAAGAATTCTATCATATATGCTATAGTTGCAGCTGGAACCATCGTGTTTCTAATTGAAGTAGGCAATAGGCCTCTTGGATTGGATTAGGGTAGCTCCTATACCAACTTCATTTGCATCATATTTAAGTTTGAATCAATCTTTGAAGTTTGGAAGGGCCAAGAATGGTGCTTGACATAGCTTGTGTTTGATTGCTTCAAAGGCCTTCTGGGCAGCCTAAGACCACTCAAAGCTCCTTTCTTCATGCACTTAGTAATGGGGGACATGATTGAGCTAAAATCTCTAATGAACCTGCTATCAAAAGAAGCCAAACCATGAAATGACTCACCTCCATGATAGTCTTATGTTAAGGCCAGGTTTGGATTACTTCAATCTTGTTTTGATCAACCCGAATTCCTTTGATTAAATAATATAACAAAGGAAAGTGAGTTGTGAAGTGAAAAACGCATACTTCTCTATCTTAGCATAAAGTTTCAGCTGCCTTCGACCCTTAAATACTTATCTCAAATGCTCCTTGCGGTCTCTTTCATTCAGGCTGTAAATCAAAATATCATCAAAGTATACCATAACAAAGTGACCAATGAGGGTTTGAGCACCTCATTATCATTCTCATGAAAGACTAGGGGTATTAGACAAATGAAATGGCATTACAACCCATTCATACAACCTTTGCTTTGTTTTAAAGGTTGTTTTCCACTTGTCTCCATCCCTTATCCTATTATGGTGGTTTCCACTTCTGAAATCAATTCTGAAAACACCTTAGCACCATATAGCTCATCAAGCATGTCGTCAAGTCCAGGGATAGGATACCAACAGTTAATAACACAACTGTCCACACACATCCTCATGGCTCCATCCTTTTTAGAGACAAGGCTGGAATAGAACAAGGGCTCACATTCTCCCTAATGTGTCCCCTATAAGTAAGTTCTTGAACTTGTCTTTGGAGTTTCTTAGTTTCAATGAGATTACATCTATAAGCTGGTTTGTTTGGTAATGTAGCTCCAAACAGTAGGTCAATATGATGTTCAATACCTCTAAGTGGAGGTAATCCCAAGGGCAAATCATTAGGATAGACATCTTCAAACTCCTGGACAAGAGGCTGAGCTAAACGATGTAAGGGTATCTCTTCCTCTCCTTTTTCGAACACAAGCAAGGTGTAAATAGTTTCACCATTGACCAGGAGCTCCCAAACTGTATATCACTTAGAAATAGGGATTTTTAACTCATGTTTCCCTCCCCATTTATCCAAATAGTAGGTTAGACTTGGTTAGGGGGGCAATGGGAGAAAAGTATAACTACGAGCTTTGGATTTAAAGGAGTAGTTGTCAATATTTTCGTGATAAGTAGTACTTTTATCAAACAGCCAACGTCTACCAAGTAACATATGACATGCATCTGTAGGTGAAACATCACAAAGCACTTTATCCTTAAAATTACTAATGGAGTAAGTAGTTAGAGCTTGTTTAGTCTTATGCACATCATTTCCTTTCTTAAGCCACTGAAGCGAATAGGGTTGTAGATGTTGGGTAGTAGGTAGTCTAAGTTTATCAATCAAATGGATAGAAACCACATTTGTGCAACTACCTCCATTAATGATCAAACTATGTACCTTACCTTAGAAGGCACACCAGGAATGAAAAATGTGTTCTCTGTGGTTTTCCACTCATAGTCCCTCCATGGTATATACCATTCTTCTGAGTACAAGCTCAAATCAAGATTAGATTAAAGGATTAGCTTAAAGGGAAGAACTCAAATTAACCACTCGCCTTAGAATGATAAAGGATTTGAGATTTTGAGAAAAACCAAGCATCAAGCTCTCATATTATTCATTAAGTCTGAATTTTAATAGAGGTAATTGGGTCTATAAATACCCAATTAGAGAGGGAATTAGCTATACATTAGTGGGGCAAGTGGGCAAATAAGAAACTTATAAAATATCCTAGAAAAATAAATCAAGATGCTCACGAAAATTATAATAAAGATAAGCTATATTTTTTAGGATTTATCATCCATCTTCTACAAAGTTTTGAGAAGGCTCTACTCTACCAATAGAGGCGCCTCCACTTTGAATACTGTTCTTTTATGTGAAGAATCATCCTATGCTGATTAATCTTCAAAATAACAGCTGTAACCTCCTCAATTAAGCCTATATTTAAAACTGTGTATTTTCTTATCCTAGACTGACCTTTACTTGGTGTTTAGTCCATAACTTTCTCAATATTTGGAGTTTGAGTGTGATTTGGACATCTAGGGCTTTTCATCCATGTATAATTTGTGGAAATTGGAGTTCATTTGCTAGGAAAAAGCTAAGTTAGAAATGAGGTGAAGTATTCTGCCCACAAAACTAAAATCAACTAATGAGGTGGTTGTGGGAGGATTGGGTAGTTAAACTCCTTATTAGGGCTGAAAGCAAGTGCATTCCACTCATCCTCCGACTCATCTTTCATATTTGTTTGGAATTTTCTAATCACTTAGAACAAAAAGGGGATTTTGAGGAAGAAATTAGTAGGTGGATGCTTGAACATTAAAATATCTTTGAAGAACTTCCATAGATTTCCAAGTATAATATTCCTTTTATTTCTTCTTGAACTCTTGTTAATTTAATCTAGATAATGTTTAATTTGAAATGAGTGAGCAGTTTATTTTATTCGTGGGAGTTGCTTGCTAAAACATTGATGTTGGATCCCTAATTCTACTACTTGTGCTTAATCTATCTTGCAATGATTTTATTCTATCTTGTGATTGAATTGATGTGTGTGAGTTTGGCCAGAATTGCTTGCATATGTTAGATAGTTGAGTAAAGTACCGAAAGGAGAAGCTCGCTATTAGACAAATAAGATTGAGCTTCATCTGCTAATTCTAGAATGAGAGTTGTTTGCTAAGAGGAGACATTAGGGATCAAGGCATATAAGCTAGACCAAAACAAGGATATTTGAAAGAATAGTAAACGGATTAGTGTAGGCAATTTGGTTTATTTTCAAAGAAATGATTAACTTAAGTCAGATTATTGCTTTGAATCATACAAACTAGAAAAGAGTACACGCTAAATCAAAGGATCCAACTCTTTACAAGGCAAAACAAATCCTTGGATGCTTTTCTTTTATTGAATTCCAGAACTTGTTGCTTAATAGTCAATTAGCATAGTCGAAACAACCTATTGAAAACTTATTTACTTAGTAATTTTTGGTAAGGCAAACCTCCATAAAGTACTTGGGTTCCTAATAACAATATTTACTCTAGGCTATAATACCCATGTGCTTATAGGGTATGTCAAGTTTTTGGCACCGTTGCCGGGAGCCAATTTGTTAAATATTGAGTTAATCCTAGATAATTGACTAAGCACTTTTCTTTTTTTAACTTTTTGATTGATTTGGTAGTATTTTTGTTTGTGCTTGCTTGAGATTTTTCCCTTTTATGCAAAGTCCATTTTCATACGAACCTGATCTTGAGATTGAAAGGACTTTTCGTCTAAGGAGCAAGAAGCAAAGGCTAGAGAAGGAAAGGCATAAGGCCTTTGATACCTCACATAAAATGGCTGATGGTATGGGAGACCCGAGAAGGATACTTCGGGATTTCATTACTNNAGGAGTCTAAGGCATCACTTCTAGTATTGCACAACCAATTGTAGAAGCTCATAATTTTGAACTTAAGGTGGCACTCATCTCCATGGTTCAATAAGCATTGTTCGGTGGTGCTTTAATGGATGACCATAATCTACACTTCTTGGTCTTTTTGGTGGTGTTCCACACTGTAAAGCTCAATAGAGTCTCTACAAATGTCGTTAGCCTTCGGTTATTTCCCTCTTCCCTAAAGGATAAGGTACAAGCATGGCTCCATCCATTGCCTCCTGGGTCCATCATAACTTGGGATGAGCTCACTAAGGCCTTTCTTGCCAAATTCTTCCCACTTAGCAAGATAGCAAGCTTGAGGAACCAAATAACTACCTTTGCTCAAAGGGAATATGAGACACTTTACAAAGGGTGAGAGCGATTCAATGACTTATTATGCTTGTATCCTCACCATGGGCTCTAAAAAAGGATAATCGTGCAAACATTCTATAATGTAGTTACTTAACCCCTACGATATACCATTAATGCGGCAGCAGGTTCCACTTTGATGAACAAAACAGAGGATGAGGCCTTTAATTTGATTTAGGAGATGACACTTAATAACTTCCAATGGTCCAATGAGAGAGGCCAACCAAAACTAGTTGCAGATGAGCTTGAGGTAGATGCACTTACTTTACTTTCTGCTAAAGTAATACTATGACCTAAAAATTGAATCGTTGGAATGTTAATGTTCTTAATTCATGGGCCCCTCCCCTATGTGAAATTTGTGGTTCTATTGACCATTTAATTATGAATTATCAAGTTGGGAATCCTTTTTCCATGGACACTAGTGGCTAAGTCAATTATGTCAACTATAACTAGAGACTAATTAATGATCCTTATTTCAATACCTATAATCCGGTCTGGAAGAATCACCCAAATTGCTCTTATAGGTTTAACGCTCTCAACATGCCCCAAATGAATGCTTGACCACCCCTGGGTTTCAAAGGCTTCCTTTTCCCCAATAAGCGCCCCAAAATTCTAACTTAGAGGCTATGATGGAGAGCATGCTTATAGCGCAACAAAAGTAAGATCAGTATATAAAGTAGTTAGCCTCTAAGGTTGATGTGCTTATTACTCATGATAAGATGTTCGAAGCTCGAATTACCCAACAAGCTAGCTCTTCATCAACACCCCTAGGAAGACTTCTTAGTAAGCTCGAACCTAAGCCTAGAGATTAATGTAATGGCATGATTTTGAGGGTAGGGGAGAACTGAGGGGCCTAAAGGGGTTGGTGTTGATGTGAGTTTACATGATGATGATAATGCTATTGAGAAAAAGGTGTTAAGTCCCTCAAATGATGTGCATGATGTTGCTATAATGGATACTAATGAGATTTCTAAAGACCTTAAACATACGTCCCCGAAGCCCTGTACTGCGCCTGTGCCTTTTCCTTTTCCTCAAAGAATGGCTAAGGCTAAGCTTGATTTAGAATTCTAGAAGTTTTTAGAGGTCTTAAAAATGACTCTAGATTAATGTTCCATTCACAATGCTTTGTCCCAAATGCCTTCCTATCCTAGGTTTTTGAAAAAGATTTTATCTAACAAAAGAAAGCTAGAAGGGCATGAGATACCCTTGACGGAAGAACATATTATCGCGATCCAAAATGAGCATCCCACAGACCTTAAGGGTCCAGGTAGCTTCGCTACCCTTTGCTTGATAGGAAATGTGAGTATTGACCGTGCTTTGTGTGATTTGGGCTCGATTGTGGGGGCTTAATGCCCCTTTCTATGTGTGAAAAGCTTGACTTAGGAGAAATGAGAACCATTACTATCTCTCTATAATTGGTAGAGCGTTATCTGATATACCCTGTGGGTATTTGAAAGGATGTCTACATTAAGTTAGAAGATTTATATGTACAGGATAATTTCATAATACTTGAAATGCAAAAAGATATGCATACCCCCATCATTCTTTGCTGGCCTGTCTTATCCTGGATGCTATATTGATGTGAAGAATGGTCAATTATCATTTGATGGGTGGGGTGATCATGTAGAGTTTAATTTGGTTAAAGCTTTTAAAAACTCTTCTATTTTTAATGAGTGCCATTAAATCAATGTGATTGATATTTGGTAAGGGAAGAAGTCACTATGTTTTTAGTGGCCCTCTTGAGCATTATATGTTGATTGACTATACGTTAAAGGATGAGAGCCCTGAAGTTGCCATGTGTGCCCACTTCTTGTAAGCCTCTTCACAAATTACATGTTCCCTTACAAAGGTAGAAGAACTCGTGAGTGATAAGCCCTTATTTGGTGAGGACCATGTCTCCGAGGTAAATTGAAACATCTCCCTTTTTGTTTGAGATAAGAATTCCTTGGCCCAAGCTCTATACGCCCTACGATTGTTAATGCTAATGTGGGTGTATTTGAAATTAATTTTTTACTTAGTGCTTAGATTGTATCGTAAGGCCACAGGATATACTATTGATGAGTTAAAGGGAATTCACCCTTTTGTGTGCATGCATTGTATTTTGATAAGAGATGAACATAAGCCCTCAATTAAGCACCAAACCAGGTTAAAGCCTAACACGAAAGCGGTGATTAAGAAAGAAATTTTTTAATTGCTTAAGGACAGCATTATCAACCCTATCCTTGATAATATCTAGGTAAGCTTGGTCCATGTTGTGCTTAGGAGAGGGGAATGATAGTTGTGGAAAATGAGAATAATGAACTAATTCCCATTAGGACAGTCACAAGTTGGTACATGTACCATGGGAAGTTGAACAAGGCCACTTGTAACAACAACCATTTTCCCCTGCCCTTCATTGACCAAGTGCTTGAGAGGTTGGCTAAGAACTCCTATTTTTTCTACCTAAATGGGTATTTGGGTTTTTCCAAATCCTATCCACCCTAATGGCCAAGAAAAGATTGCATTTACTTGTCTATACAGGATCTGTGCATATATAAGGATGCCATTTGGGCTATGCAAAATGCCCCTGCCATCTTTCAACATTGTATTATGGTCATTTTCTCTAATTTAATTGAGGAAATTATGGAGGTCTTCATAGATGATTTTTTAGTGCATGGAGCATCTTTTGATCACTGCCTGGATTATTTGTCCAAAGTATTATAAAGATGTGAAGATATGAATTTCGTATTGAATTGGGAAAAAGTGACATTTTGAAGTACAAGAGGGGGTTGTCCTAGGGCATGTTGTTTCTAACAAAGGCATTGAGGTTAACAAAGCAAAGGTAGAGGTGACTAAAAAATTTCCACCACCAAATTTTGTGGCGGGTGTGAGGAATTGACTTGGACATATCAATTTATACCGACAGTTTATTAAGGATTTTTTGAAAAATGTAAAACTGCCCACCCTATTACTTATCAAGGATGTGTCCTTTGACATTAATAAAGAGTGTTTCAGTGATTTTCTCATGTTAAAATAGGCACTATAATGGGGATCACCCTATGGCCAACCAAGCTCAACTAGGCCAATCCAGAACCTTCAAGCACTAATCTAGGAGGCCTCTATTCCAGGTCCTTGCTTAGTTGATCATCCAGGGCTATTCTCAAAGCCTATGCTGCTACTTGATCCAATTAGAATATGAGGATCATGGGGTATAACTTAGCTCATTTTCTATCTTACCTTAAAACTATTGGATGATAAAATTTTCCCTCACATTATGATGCTGTCAAGATAACCTAGTTAGCACCTATGCCTAGTTCTGTCCATAATTATAGTATTTTGGGAAGTCAACTTTGACTCCACCTTACAACACTCTTTTAGCTAGATTAAGGATGAGAAAATGTGTCAAAAAAGTAATCATGAGTAGCCGCTAAGTTGTAGAATTAGGCCCTTAGGGATCAACTATTAAGCAGCACACTCAAGGAGGAAATTCCCTTTAGTCCACTGGATGCTTAGCTGCTACCCAGTTGCTAACTACCCAGGTAGTTCTCAAGGTTTGGAGCTACAAATTGCATCCAGTAATCGGCATTATGGAGCTAAGATGCTGTATTAATTTGACACCTCAATAATGGAGATTAGCAAAGTGAATAAGTGTGTAGGATTAAGCCAAACTTGCTGTGTAAGGGCTGAAGTATCAGAACTTTTGCTGCTAGAAATTAATGTACCTTGGTTTCGCCGCTGTGAGAGGAAGCGAGGCTTAGTTCAATGGCCTAATTTTTATGTTGTAATATTCAATTGCTGATGGATGAAAGTTGAGCAAACATTTTTCTCAAAATTCTCTCTAGCGTATCATACAAACCGGCCATTATAGGTGGTGATCTAATGAGGCTAAGCTTTCTAATTACTGGTGTGTCTTATCCAATTTGTAACCAAGGGCCGTGATTCTAGTTTGGTGGTGTGTCTTATCCAAGGTTAAGTTAGTGCATGTTATTTTCCTTGTGTGTTCAATACACTTAGTAAGTTCTATTTGCTATGACATGTTTATAGAGTTCTTATTTTTCTATACATCTCTTATTCTTGCTTGTATCTTCATCATATTTAGTATTAGAGTTTAGGCTAATCTCATTGGCCTGAAGCTTAGCCATAAACATAACCCTCTAACCTAAACACACGGCCACAATTAACTAGTTATGCTCCAGTCAAGATGAGTAACAGTATGACCTTAGAAAACAATTTTAAGGCCTTACGAAGAATTATAGGCTTCTAGGGAAGTAGAATGAATATCTTAGAGGTAGCTCATGGAATTCCTCAAGAATAAATAAAGAGCCTTGTAATCTGATGCAGTTAACACTTCAGGTCATTCACATAGAGAGTCTGAAAGCCAAGGGAAGCCTTTTGGCGCATCCAGTGAAGATAGTTTTGAACCAAAGAATAGAAGAGGTAGAAGGCAATGTAATCATCACCATTAGAGAAGCTTCGACATCAAAATAGAGGTTCCAAAGTTTGAAGGAAGACTTAACCATGATGATTTTCTTGACTGGTTGCATATAGTTTAGAGGGTTTTGGATTACAAAGACATCTCAGAAGACAAGAAGGTTAAGTTCATAGGTTTGAGACTGAGAAAGTATGCATCACTCTGGTGGACCATCCTATATGCTAAAAGAGCCAAGAAAGGGAAGAGCAAAATTAGGACTTGGGTCAAGATGAAATTTAAGCTCAAGAACAGGTTCTTACCCCCTCCTTACCTTCAAGGCAACTACTATTGACTGCATAGGAACTGCGATTGTGGAGGAATACACTCGAGAGTTTGATAAGCTCTTGATAAAATGTAATGTGCAAGAACCTGAGGACCAGCTATAGTGAGATACCTAAGTGGGCTTGACCCTTGGTATTCTCATGTTATTGAGCTGCAATAATATACTACTTTTGAGGATGTTTGTATGTTAGCTCATAGAGTTGAGCAACAAAACAAATCTAAGGTAGGAAACAAGGAACCACCCAAACCCTTTCACAAAACCCAACCTTTTAACGAGGGGAGCACTCAGCTGACCAGTAGGCCTTTTGGTAAGTCATCTTAGATTACTGCAAAGACCCAACTCTATAAAACAAACCTCAACCTAGCCATAATTTCAATAGAAGATGTTATAAGTGCCATGGCTTAGGATATAAGGCCTCTTATTATACCAATAGAAGGGTGATTACATTGGCATAATATCAAGCTACTCATAAGGAAGAGATGAAGGATGAAAGGGAGGCTTGCTTGATGGAAAAGCAAGAAGGAGAGGAGGTGGTTGCTAAACCTAATGATGGAGAAATGTTGGTGATTAGAAAAGCTCTCAATGTCCAAGGAAGTGCCAAGGATGAACAAAGGGAGAACATTTTCCACTGTAGATGCACCATCTAAGGCGAGGTCTGTTCTTTGATCATAGATAGAGGGAGCTGCTCTAATGTGTGTTCTACCACTCTAATTGAGAAGTTTGGGCTATAAATCTCAATGCATCCCTACCCTTACTGCATCTAGTGCCTCAATTAAGGTAAGGGTTTGCAAGTTAATTCTAGGTGCTGAGTTGCTTTCTCTATTGGCAAGAGTTATTTTGATAAAGTGTGGTGCAACATAACCCCTATTGATGTATTTCTCATGCTATTGGGAAGGTACTGGTTGTTTAACAGAAGAGTAACTCATGATGGCTACTTGAATACCTATTCATTCACTAAGGATGGCAAGAAAATAACCCTTTCCCCCTTAATTCCACATCAACTGCGCAAACACATGCCCTTCAAAACCCCTGATCGAATTAAAATGCTTCTTACCCAAGTATAGCCTACCCTCCAAGCTTCATAGTATGAATTTAGACCTTTCAAGGATTAGATACTATAAATTAGTTTTGACCCAGAAGAGACCCATTCCTTATCACCATAAGCTGGAAGACATCCTATTCCAAGGCTAGAAGACATGTTTGGTGAGCTCTATAGGTATAAAGTTTTCTCTAAGGTGGATTCAAGGAGTGGTTACTACCAGATTCGGATCAAAGAGGGTAATGAGTAGAAGACTACCTTCAAAACCTAAGAAGATTTGTATAAGTGGTTAGTTATGCCTTTTGGCCTATCCAATGCACTTAGTACTTTCATAAGGTTGATAAACCATATGTTTAAGCCTTTTATAGGTGGATTTATTATTTTGCATTTTGATGATATCCAAATCTTCAGCAGGATAAAAGAGGAGCATGCTAGCCATCTCAACTAAGTGATTTAGGTCCTAGAAAGGGAGAAGCTATATGGCAATGTCAAGAAGTGCACCTTCTTTACACAGAGGTTAGATTTATGGGATGCATAGTCAATCCAATGGAATCTATGTGGATGCGAGCAAGGTGGAGCCAATTAGGAACTGGCTAGTTCCTAAGAGCATTTATGATGTGAGGAGCTTCCATGAGTTTACATCATTCTACAGGAGGTCTATCATGAAATTTAGTACCATCATGACACGTATGTCTGAAGTAATTAAAGGAAGTTCTTTCTAGTGGACCTCCAAGGCTCAACAAGCTTTTGAAGAAATCAAGAAGAAATTGACTCATCCACCAATTTTGGCATTCCTATGCTTTGAAAAGGTATGTGAGGTTGAGTTTGATGCCTTAGCAGTAGAAATTAGAGGAGTTCCGACTTAGGAAGGTAGATCTTTATCCTTCTTAAATGAGAAGCTGTGTGTCTCCAAGAGGAAATACTCTACCTATGATAAGGAATTCTATACAATCATTAGGTAATTATAGCATTGGAGCCACTACATCATTACTCAAGAGTTTATCCTTTATTTTGACCATGCAGCATTGAAGTATATCCAGGGACAATATAAGCTTAATACCAAGCATGCCGAATAGCTAGAGTAACTTTAGGCTTTTCATTTGACAATTAAGCACTAGTCAGGCAAACTAAATCCAGG
Organism: Lophocereus schottii; assembly: GCA_002740545.1. Classification (NCBI taxonomy): domain Eukaryota; kingdom Viridiplantae; phylum Streptophyta; class Magnoliopsida; order Caryophyllales; family Cactaceae; genus Lophocereus; species Lophocereus schottii. The sequence goes on from NCQV01098546.1 coordinate 13,851, forward strand.
ACCTGATACACTGTCTAGGAGACACCTTCTTCTATTTCAACTTGAAACCTGTGTTTTAGGTTTTGAGCATCTCAAGCCCTTATATAAACATGATGAGGACTTTCAGCAGATATATGAGCAGTGCAAGCAGAAGCCTAATAGAGAGTTTGTCTAGAATGGGTATTTATTCAAGGGAACGAGACTGTGTTCTCCTAAGCATAGAACAAGGGAGCTACTAATCAGAGAGGTCCACAGAGGATCTCTAGCTAGCCATATAGAGAAAATAAGATGACATCCATGCTCAAAAAGCATTATTATTTGCTAGGTATAAATAAGGATGTCCATGATATCCTCAAGAGGTGTGCTACTTGTTGTATAGCTATGAACCATTCCATGCCGTAAGGGTTATATACACCATTTCATGTCCCTGTTGGTGGTTTGACAACCGTGAGATTGGACTTTGTATTTGGATTTCCTAGGACACAAAGAGGCAATTATTCACTCTTCATAGTTGTGGGTAGGTTCTCTAAGAGAGCCCATTTTATAGCCTATGCCAAGACCAATGATGTCATTCAAGTTGTTGAGCTCTATTTTAGATAGGTAATAAGGCTCCATGGTCTCCCAGGTTCATAGTGTCAGACAAGGATACCAAGTTTTTCAATCATTTCTAGATAGCACTTTAGAAAAAGCTAGGGACAAAGCTTAAGTTCAACACCACTTGCCGTCCTCGGATTAATGGCCAAACTAAAGTTATAAATGGGACTCTTGGAGTCCTCCTGAGAGCATTGACTAGAACTCATTTCCAAGGCTTGGAACCTTTTACTGGCCCCTGTGGAGTTTGCTTATCACAAAGCTCCACATGACTCTACTTACATGTCTCCATTCAAAATAGTGTATGAAATTAAACCTTAACTCTAAGGGATCTAGCACTGAGAGAATTAGAAGTCATGCCAAGAGTGCAGGCTAGTAAGAGAGTTACAGAGGTCTAAGAGTTCCATGACAAAGTTAGAGAGAAGTTTGAGAAGACCAAGGTCAGCTATCAAGCTAATGCCAACAAATATAGAAGGAAGGTGGCCTTTCAGGCTCGTGATCTTATACAGGTTCACCTGAGGAAAAAGACGTTTCCTTAGAAAAGAAAATCTAAGTTAAGAGCACGGGCAGATGAAGCATTTAAGGTCTTTGAGAAGATCAATGATAATGCCTGGAAGGTTGAACTCCCTGGAGACTATTAGGTTTCGGCCACCATTAATGTCGCAGACCTTAACCCCTAGTTGAAAGATAAACCCCTTGAGAATTTGACGAAAAATCCTCTTCAACAAGGGCATGATGATGGAGATCACCCTATGGCCAATCAATCTCAACCAATCCCTACAATCCAGAACCTTCAAGCACTAATCCAGGAGGCTTTTATTCCAGGTCCTTAATTAGCTAATTATCCAGGCCTGTGCTCAAAGTCTGTGATCTTTTACGCTAATAAAGCAGCCGAGTTAGCACGAATCTCCAATTCAATCCAAAATGGCAATATTTTGGGAAGACAACTTGGACTTCACCTTACAACACCCTTTGGGCTAGATTAAGGATGATAATAGGTGTCAAAAAAGCTACCATAGTGGCCCCTAAGTTTCAGAATCAGGCCCTTAAAGATCGGTTATTAACCAGCACATTAAAGGTGGAAATTCCCTTTAATCCACTAGATGCTTAGCTGCTGCGCACTTGCTAACAGCTTGGGGTGTTCTCAAGGTTTGGAGCTGCAACTTACATCGATTGACCATCATTAGGTAAGGTAAGATGCTCCATTAGTTTGAGACCTCAATAATTGAGATTAGCGAACTAAGTATGTGTCAAGGATCAAGCTAAACTTGCTGTTTATGGGCTGATGTATTTGAACTTTTGCTATTGTTTTTAGAAACTAATTCACGTTGGTTTAATCATTGTGTGTGGGAGTGAGGTTTAGTTTAAAAGCCTAATTTTTATGTTGTAATATTTAGTTGTTCATGTATGATAGTTGAGCAAAGCTCCTTCCCTCAAAAACCTTTCTAGCTTATCCTATAAATTGGCCATTGTATGTAGTGATCTAATGAATCTTAGTTTGCTAATTGGTGGTGTGTCTTATCCAACTTGCAACCAAGGGCCCTGATTCCAGTTTGGTGGTGTGTCTTATCCAAGCCTGAATCAGTTTACGTCGTTTTCATTGTGTCTTGAAGCTACTCAGTTAATTATGTTTGTAAGAGGATTTTTGGGGAGTTCGTACTTTTCTACTCATCTCTTGTCCTTACCTGTACATCCATCACACCAGTTTTGGTATCCAGT
>NCQV01098554.1:0-13131 GCA_002740545.1 Lophocereus schottii
CAGAATTCACGAACCTTCAAACCGGCCAAAACTAGGCACTTCTAGTTTTGTGGACAGAACTTTGGCACAATGTGGCCGTGCCTACAAGCACGACCGTGCCACATCTGTTCATGGCCTGCCCTCAAATTTTAATCCCTTTTGATATGAGGTTGGCTTGGGTCTTCTTTTCCTTAAGGCAATCATCACAATTCATGCATTTGCTGCCTCATAACCAGTTTATTGCATACCAATTGCCTTAGTTTTCTCTTGAATGTATCTTCCTTGGTTTGTAAAGCTTTCACTCTTAATTTGAGTATTAGCTTAGACCCTCGGCAGGTACATCACGCCCAGAGCTTACAACTTCACTAGTTTGGTTTTTTTTCCTAAAAGGTGTGATTCTCGTCTACTATAACTGATTTCAGGCCCATCTCATGTCGCAATTTGGTTTATAAATGCATATCTAAATTATTACGCAATAGACTTAAGCGTGTTTTGCCATCATTGATCAATCCAAGTCAGAGAGCCTCTGTATATAAGAGAGAGTTTTTTTTACAATGTAATCTTATGTCAAGAAATTTTGAGGGGGTATCATAGGCAACATACCTCACCTAGATGCCTCATGAAGATAGATTTAAAGAAGTTATTTTATTCCATATACTGGGAATTCATGCAAGAGATGCTTAAAGGGCTTCTATTCCCATCTATCTTCATTAAATGGATCATGACCTATATTACTACCACTAGTTAGTGCATCAAGCTCAATGGGGCCATTTCTAGGCAATTTGATGGGGCAGATACCTTAGATAGGGGTATCCACCCTCTCCGCTCACCTTCTGACCTTCGTACTTACTATGCAGTACTCACTACTAACAAGCATTTTAAGTACCATCCTAGCTATAAGAAACTTAGTCTCGCCCATTTATAATGATTCAATAATGTTCCGTGCTATAAATAAAGCTTCAACTGAATGTTTAATGGAGGCATTTGCTTTATTTTCCAATTGCACTGTGTTAGTTGCAAATTTCTATAAGTCTTAAATTATTATGAGTTGGGGCAATGAGCAAATAAGGTAAGATATTTTGAGGCTACTGGTTTTGCTACAGGGGACTTGCCTTTTTGATGTTTAGGAGTTCTAGTAAATTGAGCAAGGTTGACTGTAAGGGTTTGGTGGAAAAGATCACTTCAAGAGCTAAACCTACACAACTAGGGAAATATCATATGCTGGTAGAGCAGTTGTGGTCAACTCAGTTGACATGGGTGTTTACTCCTTTTAGGTCAGAATGTTTATTCTTCCTCAAGAGTTGATCACACAAATTGTTGCAATATGCAGGAATTATATGTAGGGTTAGTTGGTGTTTAAAAAAGATACCCTAGGTTCCATGGAACTCTACATGTAAGCTAAAAATTTATGTAGGGACAAGGCTAAAGAACTTGGAAGCAAGGAACACTTCATGTATAGCTAAGTTAGTATGGGAAATTACTTTAAACAAAGACGTACAATGGATAAAATGGGTCCATGGAAAATATCTTGCACAAAAGTATTGAGGTTTTTTTTTTTTGGTTGGTAAGAAAGGTAAGTAGTATAACCTAAGAAGTTGTTCTCTCAAGAGTTCTTTCTAGATTATCGTCACAGAGGATACAATGGAAATCCATGTTAGGAATCTCATTCCACACAACTGTAGATTGTAAGGCAAGGCCCAATTTTGCCAGTCAATCAGCTGCACAGTTACCTTACCTAAAAATGTGAGTAGTAAACACTTGGTTACATAAGTGGAGATAACTAGTGATATCCTATAATAGGACTTGGATTTCCCATGGTACTTGCATGCAACCCTGAACTACTTGGATGAGTATTTTGTTATCGCCCTCAATGTGAATATCAATGAAGCCTAATTATACTGCTGCTCTTAAATCATTTCTTCATAGCTATAGGTTCCGCTACTAAAATTGATGCTGCTGCTAATTTGGATGATACTGTCTGAATAAATTTTCCTTCCCAGTTACGAATTATGAGCCTTCCTGCTACTCCTTGTGATGTCTTAGGCCCATCATAGTTGATTTTAATGAACCCTCCTGGTTTTTTCCTCCATAATATCCAATTCATCTTCTTGCGGTTGACAATTGAAAGTTTTTGGTTTGGTGGTTGAAGATTTTGGGTGGGTCTATGCCTTATGCGCCATTCAGCGCTAGCTTTTTTACTCTTATAAATGTATTCCTTGAAATAAGAGTTTCATTGAGAAACACTCTATTATTCCCTATTTTTCAAATGCTCCAAATCAAAGCAACTATCCTATCCAAGTTGACCAATCGAGTAGTAGCTCTAAAGCTAGAGAGCATCTGTAAAATCCCATTATAAGCATAAGATGAAAAATTAATGGCAATCCAATTATGATACCAGCCAACATTTTGTGTAACATTGCACCAAAGGAACTGGTCATCATCCTCAATCTCTTCATGACAGAGAGGACAAAGGGGATTAATTTGCATACCTGTCTTGTAAAGCATTCCTATAGTAGGAAGAGCTGCATGAAAAAGTTGTCACAGAAAATTTTAAGCTCAGGCATGATGTCTCTATTCTAGATCGAATTAAACTCCGAATATGATGAGTTTGTTATATCTAGACCATGAGCTGCCTAAGTCACAGACTTAACAGAGAAGTCACCATTGCCAAATAGCCCTCAACATATAGAGTTAGGGATGGGATTATAAGCTAGAGGCATAGCGAGAATTAATTGTGAGCGAGCATGGTCTACCAACTGACTAAGATTGGCAGTATGCCACTCTTGATTCGTTGTGATAACATGTGACACCTTATAAGAGGTCTCAATTAAACAATGATTAGCCAGGCCACGCATATTTTCCAAACTATTATTGGCACACCAATTATTCAACCAAAAATTAATAGTGGTTCTAGTCTCCACTTTCCATCTAACACCTTAAGGATGCATTTCCATGCCCACGAATCAATTTGTTTTGTTTTGTGGCAAAACAATTATCATCAATTGGACAAATAGCTTGCATCTATTCCACCCACTGACTTCGCCGATGGAATAGTTTCCACATAAGTTTACTTAAGAAGGCACTATTAACAACCTCCATTCTTTGTAGGCCCAATCCCCTTACTTTCTTAGGTAGATAGATCTTATTCCAAGAAATCAGAAGAAGGCCATTGTTATTGTTAGATTTTTTTTCTTCAGAAAATCAATATGGTACCTTTTTCTTTAGGCAGCACTGCATGGTATGCGCACATATTGATTCTACATTAGCTTGGATTAATGCCACTATGTCTGCTTTGGAAATGTGTCTAGTTTTCTAGGCTTGTATTCTCAATAGTTCCATTAACTATTTTTGAAAAAGTTTCTTTCTTTGGTTTGCCTTAAATATTGGCTATCCAAGATATTTCCCAAGCTTGTCTTAGTGGGTAATATTGAAAACAAAAGAAACCATTTGTCGATCCTAAATCTTTACATTGCTAAAAAATGTTAAAGATAATTTTGATAATTATTATTTAGAACAGCGCAGAATTCCAAATTAGTTTTGCAAAAAGTAAGCATGGAATTTTTTCAGCCCTAGGAGCAATTTTAATACCAATTTCACATTTCCTTTTGAGGATTGCCTTTTGCAAGGCACTTGTTAAGACCTCCACACAAATAATAAACAAATAAGGGGAGAGGGGCTCCCCTTGCCGAATACCTCTAGAAGGTTTAAAGAAGCCATGCACATCATTGTTAATGATAAGAGAGTAAGAGACCGTTGTGATCCTTTCTTTTATCCAATTCACCCGTGTATGATGGAAGCCTAAATCTTGTAATTCCATAAAAAGAAAGTTTCATTCAATTCTATCATAAGTCTTTTTCATATCAAGCTTAAGTGTCACCCAAGACTTTTTCCCTTTCAACAGGGTCAATTATCATGAATAGAGTGCTTAGGCACAAATGCACTTTCAACATGATCAATTAGTTTATCTGGGATCGGCCTCATTCGATTAACAAGAATTTTCGATATAGCTTTAAAAAAACTACTTCATAAATTGATCGGTCAAAAATGACTAGTCATAGCTAGATTGTTCACTTTAGGAATTAATGCAATAAGCATATAATTAAATTGCTTGAGAGGCTTCCCTTCCATAAAAAAAAAATTAAAAAACCTTATGGCATCACAAATTTCTGTGTGAATAATGTGCTAACAATCTTGAAAATGCTGGTCTAAAACTATCAGGCCTGGGTGCTTTGTATTTGTCCATTTAAAAATAGCATCTTTAATTTTGGCATCTTGAATAGAAATAATTAGCTTTTCATTATCTTCTTGCATTATTATTTTGGCAAATCGGTATCAATTTTGGCTATATTGCGAGTGCGGATTTGACTCTTGCGATAAAGTTGTTCAAGTATGTGCTTTCAATATGGGTAGCATCATCAACCCATACCCCTGAATCTTCTTTTAATTTTAGTAATTTTGTATCTAGTCTTGTTGGATTTTACAGTCAGGTGGAAGTATCAGGAATTTCTATCCCCATTGACGAGCCAATCATTTCTTGCCAATTTACCCCAGTATTTTTGATTCAAGAGATGAATTTTTCTTCTGTTGCTTAATTAATCGAGAGTGTCAGCTATTAAATGAGTACTATTGTTCTGCAATATTTTATTTTCCACGTAGAAAAGCTTTTCAACATTCTTTTCTAGTTTATTTTTGAAATTGGCAAATGTTTTTCTGCTCCATGATTTGAAATCAAGTTCAATCTTTTTGAGTTCATGCACTACTCCGTACATAGAAGAACCTTGAATTCTTGATTTCGAGTTCTTTTTGACACATTATGCATTTCTTGATGTTGAGCACAAGAGTGCTAATATCTAAAGTTAGTACCTCATCTAGAGCGATGTGCTGGTTCTATGTTTAGTAAGATATAAGCTTGATCAGAGCATGTAAATGGTCCACTGGTGATCAAATAATTAGGAGTTGTCCTCGGAGAAGTTTTTTCCACGTGAAAATGCCACCCCGAATGACTGGATCAATAAATTTTCCGTGCCAAAGTGCACAAAAGGATTAGTGGTGTTAGATGCCAGTACACGATTTGAGTTTTTTGTTTTTGATAGACAGTACACGATATGAGTTGGTATTGGAGGAAAGTTGTATGCGAAAGAAAAAATCAAATGGGGTGCAGTGCTGGCCAAAAATATGTGGTATTAAAAAGGGCATCCTGCTGAAAATTACACGATTTCTACAAGATACCTATGGTTGCTTAATGTTAGCAACAAGTTGCCATATACTACGATTGTGTGATTCGGGATTAGTATACCAAGGTAATCATTTATTTGTTGGTTATTCATGCAATTTAAGCTCCAAAAAAGGGTAGGTTGGCTAAATTTATGCCCAACGTGGATACAATTTGTCCCTTATGTGATATAGCAAGAGAAATTTTTGAGCACATGTTCTTCAATTTCCCCGGACCCTGCGTGAACGCAGGATGCTTGTGCACCGGGCTGCCCTTCTTCAATTTCCCCTTTGCAGCACTACTTTAGAATGAACTTTGCGGTTGGGTTGGCTTCTCTCATCAAGCTATGGACATCCATAGTCTGCTACATGCTTTGACAACTATGAAAGGTAATAAAGAATACATGGCGTTGGTGTATGCCATTTTCAGCTCAGGGATTTATAGAAGTTGGTCTGAGAGAAATCAAGCAATTTTCAGCAAGCAGAAACTGTGAGGCAAATGCATCAAGCAGGGTCAAAGAGCAACTAAGGCAGAGAGTTCTTTTTTTGGCTCGCAGGACACATAAGTTACCAATTACCAAACTACATGGATTCACTTATGCAATAATGGCTGTAGAATGTACATAGCTCACAGTCCATGTATTTCACAATGGAAGTAACGGAAAGAACTTTTCATTTGCAAATATGTGTGTGTATGTGTGTAGGGGGGTGTCGGTGTGTGTGCGTGCACATGCATGCGTATGTATCAAAAATTGCAAAATTTTGTTCTTATGAAAATAAATCTAATGGCAACAGTTTCCACTGCGAGTAATACACAATTTGATAATAATGACAGTAAAATTTAGCAAAATTTGACCTTAAAACCAAAATTTGAGTTGACTTTCAATGTTAGTCTCCCTTAATGAATGAATCTGACCCTCATGACATCACTCTAACTTTGCTCCTAACATGATCAATCTCAATGAAATAGATTGTGTACACAATAATCAATAAGTTATTTCATATAAAACTTTCCAAATTTAGATTGAATTCAAATTAAATACGTTCATCCTTTTAATTATGAGAAACTTGTATAGTATTAAATATCATGAATTCTAAACAAGTGGTCTCTTGAATCCACCTAAAATTTAAGGATATCTCTAAACTAATTAAGTACATTAGGGCTATTTGGCATTATACCTTTAACTAAAAGTGACCACTAGGGGTGGCAATGGGCATTGGATCTAATCCAGATCCTTTGGATCCGCCCCATTTAGATGGATGTAGACCCATAATTTTTAGATCTAATGGATCTTAAATAGGGTCCGGATCTTAAAAGGACCTAGACATGGTCCATTTTAAGATCCAAATCCAATTCGTTAGGTCTATGAGACCCATTATTTATTTTTGTATTTGTATATGTATAGTGTACATGTTTATAATTCTTTTTATAATTTTATTTGTATAGGTTTACATATGTGCCATGTTTGCATACTAAGGGTGTCCTTGCTAAGATTTTGATGGATTGTGTTTCCCAATATGGTCTAGCAAATAAAATTTCATGAGTAGTTGTTGACAATTGTACAACTAATGATGCAATTATGCATATTTTGTTGGATGAGTTTGAACCTAAATCACTTATACTAGGTGGGGCTTTGTCACATATGAGGTGCGGTGCTCATATATTGAACTTGATTGTTCAAGATGGATTAAGAGTGATTGATTCAGCAATTGAAAAAATCCGTGAATGTGTTTCATTTTGGATGTTAACCCCAAAAAGAATTGAAGATTTTGAGGAGGCGTGTCAAGTTGTGGAAGTGTCTGCATCAAAAATGTTAATTCTTAATTGCAAAACCAGATGGAATTCTACCTTTTTAATACTTCAAATGAGTATTACTTGCAAAGAGGTATTTACAAGATTGAAACATTTAAATAAAAAGCTCAAGTTTGTGCTACCTAGTGGAGCAGATTGGAAAATGGCATAAAATATCTGTGAGAAATTGGATATTTTCTACAAGGCGACTAAGGTCTTCTCTGGTAGGGACTACCCAACATCACACTTGTTTTTTCGGAGAATATGTGAAATTAGACTTGCTTTGAGGTCATGGTTTACAAATGTTATTGATGTGGAAAGAGATATGGTAGCAAGTATGATGGAAAAATTTGACAAGTATTGGGGTCAAGTTAATGGGGCTTTAGCTATCGCTACTATTTTAGATCCAAGAAACAAAATAGATTGTGTTAATTATTATTTTCAAAGAATTTACAATGAAGGTGCCGATGTTGAGTTAGAAAGAGTTAAAAGAATGTTTGATGATCTTGTGGTTGAATATTAAAGCAACAAAGACCATGAGCAATTTAGTTCTAAATTGCCACTTCAAGGTTCTCTAAAGCGAAAAAGTTTAATAACTTTTGATTGTGGTGAAGAGGATGAATTTGCTCGGCTAAAGAAAATAAAAACGAGGAGGATGAATGTAAATGAGTTGGGCCAGTACCTTGAGGAGTATCCGTTGCCCGATGATGATGATCTTAATGTTCTTCGCTTTTAGCAAAAAAATCGCAAGTACCCAACTTTGAGAAAGATTGCAAGGGACATCCTAGTCATTTCTATTTCTACTGTAGCTTCAGAAAGTGCATTTAGCATGGGTGGAAGGGTCATTAGTCCTTATCGCATCAAGCTCCATGCAAAAACTGTGGATGCACTAATGTGTTTGCAAAATTAGATAATCAATGGCGTTAAAGGTAATTTCTTATCTATTTTTCGCAAAATTGGGTGGAAAGGTCATTAGTCATTATTCCTATTTCTTATCTACATTTTGCGCCAGGATGAAGAAAATAGCTTGTGGATGTTCATTTGTGAGCTTAAAGTAAAAAGGAGAATGGAGGATTTTATGGTACAATTGTTGATGACTTTGACAGATGGGAAGATGGTCAAACCGCTGATGTTATTGACATGGTACAATACTTTCGCATTCTTATTTTATTTCAAAGGATTTAGGAACTATTTTTACTATTGACTAAATTTTATAATTAATGTCTTCTAATTTTGTAAGACCTTGATGCTTATGTTGGAATTGAAGAAGGAGCGAATGGCTAGATCAGAATTTCTTCAAAAAATTAAAATTTATTGAACTTATGGTTTTGCTTTGTATGGATTATGGATCATATTATGATCCATTTGAGATCCATAGATCCATGGGTCTAGAGATAGATCTCAATTTTTAAGACCTAGTGGATCTACATTGCGTCTGGACCCAGATCTAAGAAATTAAAATGGGTCTGGATCTTGGTAGATCCGATCCAGATCCGACCCATTACAACCCCTGGTGACCACCTCTGCCCTGAGACTCAAAAACATTTATAGTAGTGATAAAACCAACCATTGAAGCATTTAGCAATAGATATGAGATCATGAAAACACACCCTTTCTTTTTCTCTTAAGGGTGGTAATGGGGTGAGTACGGGACAGGTTTAGTTGTACCTTCACCAACACCCCTTTTCAAAATTAATACCCATATCCGTACCCATATCTATACCCATTGAATATAGCGGATATGTGGGTTCTATTAGGGTACATAGACCAAAAAAAAATTAAACCAATTTGGTACCCATATTCGACTTCAAATAGCCAATATGTCATGTTAACCCTAAGCTTCTAGCAATATATCATATCACATTGAATACAACTAAAAGTTTGTCAATCAAAGCAATAAATTAGCGCTTGATAATTAACCAAATGTCTCACTACAGTCTTGAATACCATATAACTAATAACAATTAGCAAAATATTCAAATATAAGTAACAAATTAGAACTTCAAACAAATGGGTATGGGTTTTATATAGGGGCGGATATGGGGTGGGTATTGATAAAACGGGTATGGGGTAGATATGGGGCAGGTAGGACCTATACTCATACCCATACCTATAGTCATACCCATTTTAACAATACCTACCCCATATCCATTTATGTTTCATTTTTACCACTCAGATCCATACCCATTGGAGCAGATTTTATGGGTTCTAGGCGGATAGGGGTGTTTTGCCGGGCCTACTCTCTTTCTCTCTCTCTCTTTTCTATTATTGAATGAAATAGTACCTTACAATAAGAATATACTAAGCTTATATATTTGACTAAAAAAAAATAAAAGATCTAATAACCAATAGGACAAAGGGAAAAACCAACTAAATCATAACCTTCAACACTCACCCTGAAGTTAAAGCGTACAAGATGTCTTACACCCCCCCAACTTCGACGTATTACGTATATGCTGAGCAATAGAAACCACATCGGTAAACACATTTGCCAACTAATCCTTAGCAAAGACATAAGTTAGCTGAATGACACCTGCTTTGATCACGTTTTTGCTAAAATGACAATAAACTAAAGTATTCTTAGTTCTCTTATCTCACATTCAAAGGGCGTAGGCTTTGGTCTAGGGAAAATAATATCTTGTAAGAAACCAAACAACCAAATAGCTTCACAACTGTTGTAAATGCAACGATCCTATATATATACTTGGCCTCAACAATGGATCTTTTCCATGATCATTTCCTTCTTGGCCTTCCAAGATACAGGAAAAGCTCCACAAGAACAGAACAACCAATAGTAGACTTTCTAGAGTCCAAGCAACTACCTAAATCATTATCATAATAAGCTATCAAGACAGGAACTCAATGAGTAGATAACAAAATACCTTGACCACATGAATTCTTAAGATACCTAAGAGTCTTAACAGTAGCTTGCATATGATCTATAGTAGAGCATGTATAAACTAGGTGAGATGCTGCTATAATAGCGTGCTTCGTGATGGTAAACTACATTAGCTTACCAACAAGGCTCCTAGAATTGCCAAAACCAATAGTAGGCTTCTTAAAGTCCAAGCAACAATTAGGGAAGTCAATGGATCGAATTCAGATCAGATATTAGAACATTCGAATCCGCATCCGATTATATTCGGATCCGAAAATCTAATCCGAATATCCGACGGATCGAAGGAGAACCTCCAAATCCGGATTTAATCCGATCCGAAATAATTTCTTTTGCCACGCAATAGTTTTATACAAATTTTCTATATTATAATCACTTATCAGTACGATGATATGCGTTCGTATATCGTATTTACCGAATTCTGAATATTGAAGCTAAACGAAAAGTAGAAGGAACATATTTCAAGTTCAACAAAATGACAACATGTTCCAACAATTGCAACTCTTAACAACTACGAGAGACCATAGAAGGATGATGAAATGCTCAGCGTCGGCATTGTAGAAACTGGTGAGAAGATAGAGGCTCAGAGAGAGAGAGAGAGAGAGAGAGAGAAAGAGAGAGAGAGAGAGAGCATGAAGTTAGAGCGAGGAGCTAAGGACTAAGGCACTACTCCAACAATCTGACTGGTGAGTAGCAAGAGGCTGAGAGAGATTAGGGAGAGGCCATGAAAGAGAGTAAGAAGTTGGAGCGAGGAGTTGAGGACCAAGGGACCATTCTAATAATCTGACTAGCGAGTAGCGAGAGGCCGAGAGAGACCAGGGAGAGGCCGAGGCCTGAGAGTGACTAGCAAGCCGAGCAGCGAGAGCAATTGGCGAAGTGACGAGGAGAGAGAGAGTCGCTAGAGAGAAGTATTAGGGTTTGAATGTTTTAATTTTTACATATTAAAAAAAAAACTTGCTGACCTAAAAAATTAATACTGCGCTGGGCTAGCAACTTAAGGGTGGGGAGAAGGTTGGTACATTGGGTTTGTTTATTTCTCAAAATTTTAAAATTTAAACTTAAATATTAAATTTGAAATATTTAAAAAACTAGTCGGATCGGAATGAAAGTAATCCAATCCGAATTCAACTCGGATTCAGATTATTTTTATCGAGTTTGGACTCGAATTTTTCTACTTTGGATTCAAATCAGATAATTTTACCTCGGATTAGATTAGATCTGCTTTGAATTCGGATGTAACTTCCATCCCTAGCAACAACCCAAATTGCTAGTAACATGCGATGATTGTCAGTTAATGAGCAAGGAGCAAAATGCCTTAATGAGGTGTCTTCTTAGGATACTTAGGAGTCCTCATAACAGCTTGCATATAATTTACAATATAAATCATATCATTCCTTGTGATGATCAAATAAATAAAGTTTGCACACTTATGGATCACCTTTCCTATAGGCTTGTCTAAATCAGGCTTGATTAGCTATAAAACTTCGACAATCCAGAGTTCTGATATAAGCATAAGCAGTTGGTTTGCCAAAGAGCTCCTCAAATGGTGTTTTGTAATTTTCCAGCAAGTGAACACATAATCAATCCAAAAATAAAGACATATATTGGCTTGAAATCTTAAGGCTCCTGCAGCCTCTAGAATGTATCTATGGTTTTTGTCCATCCTTCCATTTTGTTGTGGCCTATCTGCAAAACATGCCTAATGTATGATGCCATGTCGACCAAAAAAACTTCTTATAAGTATCATTGTCAAAGTGTACGGCATTATTAGACCTAATCATTTCACAATTGCTTCACATTGTGTGGAAATCAAAGACGTAAAATGTTGTAAAGTAAGCGAAGCATATGTTTTGTTTTATATTAAGGTAAACCCATGTAGCTTTGCGAAATTCATCAGCAATGGTTAAGAAAAACTTACAAATCTTGTGATTGCCAACTTGATATGGACTCCAGCTATCTATATGCAACATTTCATAGACTTTATTGCTTCAACTGTAACTTATGTGTATACGTAGCAAAAACTTCTCGAACCCACCCGAATGTTTTGGGTTTTGAACATGATCTCCTCGACCTGGACCCGAAATAAACCAAACCTAAAAAACCCTTAAATTTTTTAGCCAAACCAAACGCGCCCGCTCAACGCGAGTATTATATCCTTATTTTTTTACTTTTCTTTAATTTTTTCCCCGTAACAATAATATTTTTTCATTATAACGAATCGTTTAGAGAGATGTCTAACTACCACATCCCTTCGCAAATTAAATGATGGTACCTGTTCTTTTCCAAATTTATTCTCATAAAATAATGTCATGTACAACTTATAAATGGGACGATTTTAGAAAATGGGCATGAAAGATCCAGTCTTAAGAAAATCACTTTACAACACCACAAGTATTAAAGATGTACAAGTCATACCATTATATTCTTCGTAAAATGAATATATCTGATTGCATTTTGAATAATATTACTCTGTAAAAATCTAAAACTTTGATGCTATAATTAATAAATAATTATTATATCTTGTGCACCTATAATATTCTTTCATTTGGCTTCCTTCTAATTGGTCTCAAACTTGGTGTCAACGGATTAATTTGTGCTCGTGTTAGGATCGGCATACTAGTAAAACAAACTTGATTAGATAATGATGAGTTAATTAACAAAATAGCAAATCATTAAATGGATTATTAGCGAATTGAACTTCTCCAATCCATTATCATAAATGACCCGATCTATTATTAATATTTTAATATACGGACCAATCCAATCAAACATGACTCATTGTCCATTGGCACATGGCGTTTATATATCACATTGAAAGCTTGAATACTTTTTGTTTATTTTTAAGAAATTACAATTAGAATGCTTGTTCATTAAATACATACAATTTTAAGTAATGAATATGCTAAGATTTTGATTTTGATAAAAGAGAAATAATTTATTAGAAAGGCGCTTCAAACCCGTTGAATTGACCCGAAACCCGTAAAATTGAAGTACATCGACCAGTATTTTATCCGAATCCAAAATACACTCGACCCGTATTTAACCGAACCCGAATAAACCCGACTCGTATTTTAACTGTACGGACTGACAGGTCTACTTATGCGGCATGGCAGCTTGGTAAACTTGTACAACAGGCAAAACTGTTGAGTTATAAATATACCGCCGCAAGTGCACGGTGCCAATTATAGTTAGCAATGGAAAGTACGGGTCGTATTCCACAGGGAGTTAGGTTTCAATTACCAAAGGTAACTCG
>NCQV01098555.1:0-15045 GCA_002740545.1 Lophocereus schottii
ATATCCTGTCATGAGGTGGTATATAGCTACAAGAACAATTTCATTGGAGGCCTCTTTTCGGTGGTCTTTGGGGCAAAGGGCGCGAACAAACAAAAAGTGGAGCAACCAGGGTTTGAGGAACAGAATATGATACAGTTAGGCTTTGTTTTGGCATTTGTACTCAGCGAGTTTATTAGGACAGGCAAACTCAGCAAGGCAGAGGTCTTCGACCTTTTTTTTGAGTCAAGCTAAAAGGATTGTGCCTATGAATTTAAGGCCAAAAATAGACTTAGGAATAGAGAGACTCAGCATAATGTGGACAACTTCACATTGCTCACGAGAATCATGCCTTTGGAAGTAGATTTGGTTTCTAAATTTGCATAAAATAGTCAGACAAGACAACAATAGACCACGTCACCAAAGTCATCCAAATCAAGTAACCTCAAGCAATTATCTTTAACTAATTTCTCAAAAAATCAAAGTTTCTCAGATGTGAAAAAGGGCACATCTAATTTCCCATACACAGAGATGGGTTTGTTTCGAAAAGATTGAAATCGTTTTTTACTAGCTAAGGAGGGTAGACATCCACCTAGAATAGAATCAAGCAGCTGTGTGTAGGGCAGTGGTGGCAGTAGCATGGAAGGTTCACCTTGCTCATGATGGGATGAAGCAAGGATGACAAAGGTGAGGGCATCTGGGCAAAGCTATTGCTAGAGGTAGTGGTGCTGTCGGAGATGGTGATAGTGGTCTTAATCCAGTGGTTGCATGGTTGCTTGGCGAGGCTTGTGGCAATTCAGTTTGACCGGCATTCGGGTTGAGCAGGGGCGACTGAGGGCTGACCTTTGGATGCCAGATTAGAGCAATTAGAGCCCTTCCTACCTCTAGTGATGGCCACAGGGGACGAATTTGGGAATGAATTTGCAAGAGGTGTGGCGCGACAAGCAATTTGGGGGTTGGGTTTTTAAGAACCCTAACCAGCGAATGGTGCAGGTGAGCTAAAGTATGAGAAAGATGGAAGGAGTTTAGGAAAGGAGAGAGTGATACAGTGAGTTTAGGAGAGGAAGAGGAGCTCAAACTGCCTTGGTAATGGCAGTTGAGTGCAGGTGGATTGAGTGAGGGTGAAGGCTTGTAGAAGGTGGGCCATCGAGGTTAAGGAGGAGGGGGGTTGGCGTTAGAAATAAATGGGGATTATTAAAAGGTAGTTTTGATGACATCAAAAGATCCCCAAAAAAAAAATTTCAAATATACCATATTGTAACACCCTGAATTTTTTTATTAGTTATTAACTTCGCTTAATATGTGAATGT
Organism: Lophocereus schottii; assembly: GCA_002740545.1. Taxonomy (NCBI): domain Eukaryota; kingdom Viridiplantae; phylum Streptophyta; class Magnoliopsida; order Caryophyllales; family Cactaceae; genus Lophocereus; species Lophocereus schottii. The sequence goes on from NCQV01098555.1 coordinate 1,287, forward strand.
GTGATTTATGTGTATATTTTATAGTTTTCGCTTTAGACGTATATCTATGTGTTGATTTATTGGTATAATATTTGGGGGATAATTAGATTGTTTTAAAAAAATGAATTTAATTGGGCACAAAAGGAAAGAGGAGTTAAAAAAAATGACTTGATCCCAAAAAAAGGAAAAAGGGGTATAAAAAAAAGGAAAAGAAAGGAAGGGGAAGGTATTTTTTTAATTCATGTGAATGGGGGGGGCTATCTCAGTTTACACCAAACTCACGCACACTGAGGGAAAGAGAGGCAGAGGAGAAGAGATGAAGAAGAAAAAGAGGAGGAGAAGAAGAAGAGGAAGAGGAACAAGGAGGAGGAAGGCGAAGGAAGATTGAGGTTTCGGTTTTGGATGGCAAATCAAGGTGAGTAATTCTTGTTTTCTTTAACCTAAAATTAATTAGGGGAAGATTATTTGAATGATTTATACTTGAATTGAGGATTAAATTAAAAATTGAAGTCTTGATTTTGATAATTTTAGGGTTTGGTAGATTGGAAAACTAATTGCAATTGGTAGAAACCCACCACTAAAATCTTCTTGGTTATTTTTGATTTTAGGATTATGTGAATGTTGTAGGTTGATATTTATGTTGTGATTTTGGTCATATATATGCTAGACTATGGATTTTTGGATTCATTGTTAGTGTTGGAAGAACAAGATGGTAAAAAAAATAGAGGTTGAATATTCGAAATTTTCAAATAGCTTGCCACTATTTAAATTGTTTTGAATTATTGGATGGGAAAAAATTTATTATATTTTTACTGTGAGTGACCTATGATATTGGACAGTCTCCTGTGAATTTGCATGAATTTTGGACATGTGGTTTGTGAGTTATGAATTTTTGATTGGAATTGCCCTGTTATGTGGCGTGAAAATTTGGTTGATGTTTGAATTACTGTGAGCTATTGGTTTGGCAAAAATTTATAAAAATTTTATTATAGAATATCTATGATTTTTGAATGTTTTCTGTAAATTTTGATAAATGTTTGATATGTATTTTAGGAGTTACGAATTTTTAATTGAAACTACTCTATTTTGGTGCATAGTTTCGGTTACTATTTTAATTCTTTCGAAGGATTTGGTTGGAGAACAATTATAAACAAATTGCTATGGATTCCTCATAATATTGGGTGATTTTTTGTAAGGCTTTGTGAATTTTGGTTGTGCATGCTGTAAGTTATGAATTTTTGAGCTTAATTCTAAGATTTTTGATAATTATGGCTTACTGTTTCAATCTCTGGGAATTACTGGCCTGGAGAAAAATATTTAGATTTTTATGTTAGAATCTATATATTATTTATCAATTTTATGCAAAATCTCGTGAAGATTGGATGAGCATTCTTTGAGTTACGAATTTTTGAGTCAAATTGTTATGTTTAGTGTAATTACAGGTTGTTCATATGCATAAATTGTATATTGATCATATTTGTGATGATTTAGGTGTTAAATTAGTAATGCATTTTTATGGTGTATGGGAAACTTATGAAATTATTTTGGGTGGAATTATGTCTTTATTTGACTATATTTTGTTAAAAATTGTGAAATCGAGTTTCTTTGATTAATGAAAATGTGATTATATGGGTTATACGATTTCATTAAGTTATGTTTTTAGGAAAAAAAGGTTCATGTCTTTACTGAAGCTATTAGATGACATTCTAGAGTTATGGCCATAGTAGTGACTGTCGTTATGTTTAGGTCGCCTAGTGAGAGAGGTTCTGACCAATCCCCTGGGATACCAATGTCGGCTTTAGGTGTTACGTGAGGCATGTGGATCCCTAGTGAGAAAGGTTTTGGGCATAAACACACTAGGATATGAATGTGATTCCACGGTTTATGTTGTGGGCAGCCTGCGCCCTTTAGAGTGTGGGTGCCTGGTTGGTACCATATGAATGAGCTGCGACTGGTCCACAATTGGTTTTTTTTTTTTTTGGGTGCAGTGGTCCACCATTGGTTGGTACAATATGCCTGAGCCGTGACTAAGCCACCAGGATGTGTTTATCACCCTTATGTTGTAATGGTTTTTTGTGAGAATCATGAGTTGATTTCCCTTAAATCAAAAAGGTTTGCATTCAGTTAAGAATATGTTATATATTATGAAATTGATTTTGGCTTGGATTTGGACTTTGGATATGTTATGAAATTAGTTTCAGCTTGGATTTGGATTTTGGATTTAGTTTTGGATTTGAAGGATTATTTAGGATATTTATAAAATTGTGATTGATTTTGGAAGCATATGTGTGATTCATAAGTATGCTTACATGTTTGTGGACTTTTGAATGGGATATGCTTTATGTATGCGTCAAGTATGGTTATGAGCGGGCCATTAGCTTGATTCAGCAGGCTTTGCTTTCCTTTGGACTTCAAAGAGAATTAGGACCGCAAAGGACATGGTTAGTATGGGACAATTATGATTAGTTTAGTGAATAGACTAACAGCAAAGTTTGTTTAGAGACTTAAGTGAAAACCAAGGTCCTTGAATCGTACCTGGTATGGGATAAGTACGGCCAAGTTACTTTAATTGCCCACCTCATGACATATATACGTGTGTGTCCTTTGGGAAGTTTGGGAGCATATTGGATATGAAAGGCATGCGTTCATTTCGATTTCTAAAGCATAAGCATGTACTCTTATCACCTTGATATGCTGTATGATATGTCAGTCTATATGCCATAAGATATGCGTAATGTGTGATTATGTGTTAATCGATTAATGTGCAAATTTTAACAATGGGGAATGTAAGGGCTATTCACTGGGCTCGGGGAGCTCATGACCTCACCATTTTTCAGGTTTTGGAAGCAAAAAGGGATCGTATGAGTATTAAGAAAGCTAGCTAGCTATGAAACATCTTTGAAGAACCTAGTTGGACATGCAGACCCCATTATATCATTATGTTATGAGTCATATTTAGTACATGTAAGTATGGATATATTTTTGGGATTACATATGTGTAAGAACATTATGGTTATGGTTTAAGTATGTATCATATAAGTAAACGCATGTTTTAGAATTACCCTCCCAAACTTTAGTTTGACTTCATGACGAGTTCCACCGTGCTCGCCTATTAACAGGGTAATCATAGTTAAAAAGTTTAGGTTGCCTTGTGGATGTTTCTAATGGGACATCCACGGCAGCGATGCGCTTGCCCCTTTTAGGCGGGGGCATTACACATATCAATGCCAGTTGAGAGATAGGAAAATTTGTAGATACTTTCCAGTGCTTGCAAAAATTTTATAATGGGAAATCATAAGAAGATTTTATCAAGAATTTTGTTAATTTAGAAAATTCTTCCAGGTGCCCGAAAGAGGAAGGAAACAAATCAGAGTGAGTTATCCTTTATTGGGATGAACTTTTTTAATATATTGGTGCATGTAATTTATAGTCAAGGCTTTGAAATCAGGAGTTCAAACCCTTGATGCAGTTACCCCAAAAAGCATCAGGTTCGGTCTACAATTCAAGGCCTTAGACTGTGCTTTAATGTTCTTTAAGGCCTTGAATTGTGCATCAGTGAGCGGATATCATTTTGGTTTGCCTGCATTAACTCATAAACACTTCAAAAGAGCTCCCCCTCAATCCATGCATCAATATTAATCATTCCAAGCTCTTGATGGATGAAATTAAATTGTCCCTCATTTAAGGATTTAGTGAAGATATCAGCAAGTTGAGAATTTGTTGGAACGAATTCTAAGGACACATGAAATGATGACATAACTCAATGTGTTTTGTTCGAGAATGTTGGACCGGATGTATTGTGATGCTGATGGCACTCGTGTTGTCACACCAGATAGGAACATTTTTGAGGTAGATGCCTAAGTTGTGTAGCTATTATGTAATCCATAGGGGTTGGGTGTAACATGCTCCTGCTGCTGTGTACCTAGCTTCTGCTATTGACAATGCCATAACGTTTTGCTTCTTTGAGTGCCATGAATCACAAGATAGACAAGAAATGGACAAGTTCCTGATGTGCTATTTCTATCTACCTTATAACCTACATAATCAGAGCATCAGAATATCTAACGAGAAAGAAGCTTCATCCTTTAGCGTTCCAAAGTCTGAAATTTTTTATACCTGCCAGTTATCTAAAGAGACGTTTTGCGGCGATAAGATATGACTCGTTGGGAGATTATTGAAATGGAGGATACATGTATACACTAAATATAATATCCGGGTGGCTAGCAGTTAAATATAATAGGGAACCAATCATACCACTGTATGTTTTTTTCGTTTACTGGCTTACCCTCAGGATCTTTATCAAGTTTTGCACTGGATGCCATGGGAGTACTAGCATATTTAGGATTGTCCATTTTGTATTTCTTTAATAACTCACTAACATACTTACTTTGGCTTACGAAAATACTCTTTTTGAGTTTTTTGATTTGTAGACCAAGGAAGAACGTGAGTTCTCCAACCTTGCTCATCGCGAATTCTCTACTCATATAGTTAGAAAATTCCTTACAAAGAGAATCATTAGTGGCTCCAAAAAGTATATTATCAACATAAATTTGTATGATAAGGAAGTCCTCCCCCTTATTTTTTATAAAAAGTGTTTTGTCAGTTTGACTGCATCTGAAACGATTTTCAAGTAAAAATTTGCTTAATTGCTCATACCAAGCTCGTGGAGCTTATTTTAAACCATAAAGGGCTTTTTGAAGTTTGAACACATGGTCATGAAGGTTGAGATTTTTGAAACCAAGGGGTTGTTCAATGTAAACTTCTTCTCTTAAGAATCTATTTAAGAAGGAACATTTAACATCCATTTGAAAAAGTTTAACACCTATGCATGATGCAAAAGCTAAGAGAATCCAAATGGCTTCTAACCGAGCCATGGGGGCAAAAGCCTCGTCCAAATCTATGCCTTTTTCTTGGTTATATCCTTTGGCAACTAGTCTTGCCTTATTTCTTATTACATTCCCACTTTCATCTAACTTATTGCGCAACAACCATTTTGTCCCGATCACTGGATGGTCTCTAGGTCGGGGAGTAAGAAACCATACCTGGTTTCTTTCAAATTGACCAAGCTCTTCTTGCATCGCATTAACCTAGTTTGAATCTTCTAAGGCCCCTAAATTATTCTTAGGTTCAGTAAGCGCCACAAAGGAGGAAAATGCACAAAATTTTGAAGAAAAGATCTAATTCTTATACCAGTGGATATATCGGTAAGTAAGTTGTCTAGTGGATGATATAACTTGTATTTATACCCTTGTCTCGGTGCATGCATAGGTTTTTCATTTGGATCACTGGGTGATGGTTCCTCTGCATTTATGACATGTGATTCTTCCCTTATAGGAGGCATGTCATTTTAAGGAGTTGAATCACTGGGTGGTTCTTTGTGCTCCATATTTGATTTCGCTCTTACTTCTTCTTCCTCTTCATGATCATCATATCGACTTAGTTTCAACTCTTGAAATAAAGAAGACCTTAACCTACTATCATTGAACTCATCAAAGACAATGTGAATGCTTTCTTCAATTATTTTGGTACACTTGTTATAAATAGGCTTTACTATTCATGAAATAACCAACAAGAATACATTCATCACTTCTAGCACAAACTTAGCTAACCTTTCTTTTCAGTTGTTGTTAATGAAGCATTTACATCCAAATGCATGAAAATAAGAAATATTTGGCTTTTGACCTTTGAAAAGTTCGTAGGGAGTCTTTTTTAAAATAGGGCAAATTAAGCAACGATTCAAAACATAGTTGGTAATGTTGATTGCTTTGGCCTAAAATGATGGTGGCAAGCTACTTTCACAAAGCATAGTTCTAGCCATATCCTCTAAGGTTAGTTTTTAACTTTCAACCAAACCATTTTGTTGAGGTGTTCTAGGCATTGAAAAATTATGCGAAATACCAAGGTTATTAGAAAGCGTAATGAATTCTTTTTGATCAAATTCCCTACCATGATCACTTCGAATAGACACAATAGGTAAATTCTTATAAATTTGTAATTGTTTATAAAGTTTTGGAAACTCATAAAATGCTTTATTTTTTTCTTTTAAAAAAGAAACCCAAGTAAAATGTGAATAATCATCCACAATAATGAATATATAAGAACTACCTCTATGGCTACGAATAGGTATTGGACCACCCAAACCAACATTAAGCAATTCTAACAGATGAGATGTACTAATGCATTTTTTAGGCTTAAAGGAACTACAAACTTGCTTTCCTTTTACACAAGCATCACAAGTGCGATCTTTTTTCAAACTGATATGAGGTTAAGCCACGTATTAAGTCTAGCTTAGATAGCTTTTCTATAGTGTGCATGCTAGCATGACCTAGTCTACGATGCCATAACTAGGTATCATCAAGAGAGGGGCTTTAAAGCATGATAGTTTATTGGGAGAGATGCTATTCAAGTGAATGGCATGGATGTTATCTATTCTACAACCACATAGAATGGTATTGTTGTCGTGTGCATTTTGTATAACACAATGAGAAGAGTTGAAGGTAACGTTATTACCACTTAATAGATTAAATTTTAATCCTTCAACAAGACACACATTGTCGAAGGATTTATAAGGATCCTTACTGATCTTACCAATTCCCATGATCTTACCAACTCTGTTGTCACTAAAGGTGGCATTTTCGTGCTTCTTTCCCTTGATTTTGGTAAAGAGACTCGTTTCCAGTCATGTGCCTTGAGCATCCGCTATCAAGATACTAACGTTCGTCATGGGCTTCCAAGCATACCTACAAAACAAGAGATCAAACCTTTCTAGCCTTGACATCGAATGTGGGTCCAATGTAGGTTGTGACCATATTTTGTGGTCTTGTTCCTTTTGGTACCCAAACTTGAATAATTTTGGTATTTGGCTTTCTAAGAGGACATGATAAGAAATATGACCCTTCCTTAAGCAATAATTGCATATAGTGTGAGATTTGTCTTTGCGTATCTCATGAACAAAGAAGTTTATGTAAGTTTTATTTTTGTTAAAAGGGTTATATCCAATGCGCTCTTTGTTAAAAGGACATCCTTTAGGATCCTTGTAATTTGTCCAAGTTATCTTGTCCTTTAGACAATTTTAACACTATCTTTTTAAGTCTTTCATGTTTGGATTGAAGCCCTTTCTTTTCATTTTCTAGAGTTTCAGTCATTGAGTGAGTTTCGTTATTCAATTTTTGTAAAGCTTCTTTTGCAAAGAACAAATCAAGAATTGTTTTCTTCATGGACTTTATCTTGGACAAGTACTCTTGCTCACATCATATGCAATTAATTAAGGCATGAGCTAATTCATCTTTAGAATATTCAAGGAAGTCAGAGCAATCTAACTCATCCAAACTTTCATACTCGGATTCGTCCTCTTGGACGTTTTATTTATTTTCCATAAAACATAGGTTTGCTGCTTCTTCTTCATCATTAGTATCACTGGAGTCACTATCACTCCATGTGGCAATCATAGCTTTCTTGAATTCTTTCTTGGCCTTTTATTTGCGTTTTTGAAGTCTCTTTTGTATGATGGGATAATCTTTCATCACATGCCCTAGCAAACCATAATCGAAACAAGGACCAAGATTAGATTCGTTTTTATCCTTTGAAAGTTTATTACCTTTAGAAGATTTATCATTCTTCTTCGAGGAAAATCCCTTTTTGTAGAATTTCTTATGATCGAACTTTTTTGACTTGAAAATCTTCTTTAATCCTCTTGCGATCATTGCCATGCAATGTCATCTTCTTCATTGGTTCATCTTCTGAAGATTAATGCTCTTCACTAACGGTTTTAAAAGCAACTCCCTTCTTTAGCTGAGTCTCTTTTTCTTCTTTATCTTCTTTAAGATGAATTGCATGCGTGAGAATTTTCCGAATTGATCATCTAAGACTAGTTTCTTGAGGTTTCGTGCTTCTTTAATTACAGTGACCTTGGGACCCCATTTGTTTTTAGGAAGACATCAAAGAATTTTTCTAACAATTTCCTCATTGGTGCTGGTGTTGCCAAGTGATTTGAGGTTGTTTGTAATGTTGGTGAATCTTGTGAACATCTCCTTGATGCTTTCTTTGGGTTGCATTTTGAATAATTCATACTGATGGACGAGCAAGCATATTGATCTTTGTTTCTCTTACTTGACTTGTCCTTCCTATATTACCACTAACTTGTACCAAATTTCTTTGGTTGATTCACATGCACAAATATGATTGTACTCGTTAGCATCTAATCCACAATATCAGATATGGGTAGCCTTATAATTTTTTAAAAGTCTTACAAAGTCTTCTTAGGTGTATCGATCTTCAGTTTTCACGACAGTCTTCCCACGGACCGTAGTCATTGGAATATATGGGCCTTTAGCCGCGATGTTCCATAGTTCATAATCTTCTGTCATGATGACCACCTGCATCAAATTTTTCCAATATGAAAAGTTAGTCCTCCTAAGTAAAGATGGTCTAGTGATAGAGCAACCTTGATCATAGTAGGCTTCTCCATTAGTGTCCATGATCGTTGCCCACTTGAGGGTAAAGTCAAAATGTAGTGGTTCTGACTCTGATACTAATTGAAAGTTTAAAAGCTACTAGATCACCCTAGAGGGGAGCGAATAGGGTGATGATCAATATCGCAAATTAATTGAAATAAAGAATGAAAAAATAAACATGGACAAAACACAATAACTTTTTAATGAGGTTAGCCTCAACCAGGCTTAGTCCCCACCTAGAGTTCCCTAACTCTAGGGTTAACCTAATTTTACTATGAGTGATAGTTACAAGTTTAGAGTACACTTTACTCTAATTTCCATGTCACAAGTTGAACCCTTCAAGTAGGTTTGGAAGAGTTGATCTTTCAGCTCTATAATCCCACTCAATTACAACTTGAACAGTACAAGTAAATTGAATGAATAACAAATCAAGACTCAACGTATGCTTGTGAATATTGATGTTTGTGCTTGCTTCTCTCTATGATTTCCAGCTGTCAATTCCTCTCCTTTTTATAGCCAAAATGTGTTGAAGAGGTTGGAGAAAAAAATGGTAAGTGACTGTTGCACTAATTATGGAAAAACAATTCTCCATATCAATTTCAAGGCCTTGAACCTGGCATTTCAAGCCCTTGAATTTCACTATTCTACTCAACGATTTCCTTCTGATCTTCAACGGCTAGTTTCCTTAATTTTAGCAGAGATCTTGTTGAGAGAGTCATCTAGAGGTTTGCTCATTTTGCACCACAATTTTTTTTCAAAAGGTTATATTACAAGATAATATCTTTTTTAAGCAAATCTTGAGACTTGATAACTATAGCACCACAATCTCATATTTTTAGCAATAACAAACTGATTTATCAAGATTTCAAGACCATCAATTCTAATTTAATCAGATTAAAAATATGTCTTTCATTCAAAATTCAAAATAGGGTTTTAAGGGAGTCAACATTAGGTGTTGGAAGCTGGTTAGCAACGAACACCACAATGTGAATAGCATGAAACCAAAAAGTAGCAGGCATATGAGCCTCAATGAGAAAGGCACGAGCCATTTCATTGAGGTAATGATGCTTGCATTTGGCAACACTGTTTTAAGCCTGAGTATCAGCACAAGATTTGTGAAAATAAATGCCATGGTTTAAAAAAGATCACCAAGAGAGGTATTATCAAATTCACACCCATCATCACTTTGAAACATTTTTATTATGGTATTAAAAAGATTTTCAACCAACTTCTAAAAGGTGCAAAAAGTAAGGAAAACATCTGATTTTCGCTTGAATGGATAAAGCTACGTATAACGAGGAAAAATCATCCACAAAGCAAAAATAATACCAATAGCCCATGTTAGAAAGAATAGGAGATTGTCATACATAAGAATGAATTAATTCCAAAGTTTTCTGACAACGATGTTCAACTAACTGGAAAGGTAACATATGAGATTTTCCAAGTCGACATTAGTTAAAAAAATTATGAAATTTATTTGGAAACGAAACTAAATTCCAATTTTTAAGAAGAGACAAAATCTTAACTCCACAATGTCCGAGACGATGATACCACGAGGTTGCAGGGTCTATAACTGCGGCAAAAGCTAAGGAGCATGAACCAGGAATAGCTAAGGGCCAGACAGTTCTAGTGAAAGATGCCAGCAATAAGATGTTGCTTGAGGTTTTGTCTTTGACTGAAGCAGAAGAATAGTCAAATACAACAATGCAATTGTTATCTTAACAAAGTTGTTTGACAGATAATAAATTATGTTTTAAAGATGGCACTTGCAAAACACATTTTAGAACAAGAGGCTGAGCAACTGTAGGAACACTGAAGGACCCAATGTGTTTTATCGGGAGAAGCGAACCATTTCCAACCCTAACTATATCAATGCCATTGTAAACGGTTTTAGAGTGTAAATTACCTTCGTTAGGAGTCATGTAAGAAGCGGTTGCTGAATCAAGATGCCAAATTGATTCGTTAGCATCCATAGCATTGAAGGTAGGAAAGGCATGAATGGAGGAATTTGGAGAGGGAGAATAGTGTTGTGGGTAACCTAGAGCAATAAAACAAATCTAACAAACAACATTAGGGTGAGAACTTGAGACCTCTTCAGATGAATGGTTACCTGCAGTGACAACAATAGTAGGAGTTGGAGAAAAACACTGAACATTAGACCATCAAGAATTAATATTACCAACGCCATTTCCTGTAGTGTTATTTCTTTCGGCAGAATGATGCTGATTTGTAGTAGAGTTGCAATTTCTACCCCTTGATTCCTGTTGCCCCAGCGATTATTATTTTTACCTTTGCCTCTGCCTCCACTAGATCCATTGCTATGATTGAAATTAGTAGAAGGCGACCCTTTGCTAGACTCATAGGATGTAACAGAAGTAGCTAGGGCTTGATGTTGGAAACCAAAGGATTCTTTGGTTTTAAGAAACTTCAGTTGCTGCTCATAATGAATGAGTTTGGAATGAAGATCGTCAATGATAAGTAAGTTGGTGCCATAGGAGAGAGTCATCACCAAAGTACGATAGTCATCATCCAAACCATTCAGTGCTAACTGAACTAAATCAATGTTAGAAAAAGGAGTCCGAATGGAAGTAAGAGAGTATGCAATATGTTTGATACTACATAAATAGTCCTTCATGGTTTGTTTACGATCATTAGACAAAGTAGAAATAGTGCGTCGAAGATCCATAGCCTGAGCAAGGCTAGCAGTATTAAACCACTGAGAGAGGCACTCCCAAATTTGCTTAGAGTGAATCAAGTCATGGACCTCAAATAATGATTCAGAAGAAATTATTGTAGATAGCCAAGATCGAATGAGTTGATCCAAACGCAACCAATTTGAATATGAGAGATTGGGATATTGCACACCATTATAGTCAAGAATATAAGTGGTTGGAGTCCCAATCATACCTTTAAAGAACCCGCTTAATTGTTGAGTAACAAGAAAAGCGACAAATTGAGTGTGCTAGGAAAGAAAATCTTTGACGGTAGTAAGGACGATAGTCACAAAATTCTTGACATTCAGGGAGAAAATACTTGGATGAATAGGAGGCGAGTGAGAGTCAAGTGATAACCATTATGGCATGTCAACTGAGAACGGCAGCGATGTTGCCGAGATGCCGTCGTGCGTCCCTGGTAACGAAACCCCGAAAGGCAAGAGAAGCCGACGGCGAGGCTTGAGAGAGGAGCGAGGACCATGGATAAACTGGAGCACCCATGCCATAAGGAGAGGCGAAATCAGCCAGCGTAGCGGCAGAGAAGCCGTGGGACGGCTGAAGAGAACCAAGGAAGGATTGCGGAAGAGGCGATGGTGGTGGAAGAAAATGGAGGAGGCGGCGAGGGAATGGGAAAGCGTGGCTACTTCACTTGACATCTAAGCACCAGGGGATGAAGCCATGGACGTCGGAACACCAGAAAACGGAGGTGGCGTAACCGGTGAACTCACATCGTTGGTCATGGCAGCAGGGAGTCGCCGACGGTGGTGGCTTAGGTGAAGGAGGTGGCAGCTAGGGCTTGAGAAAGAGAGAGGAGCATGAAATCTCGATTGCTTGAGAAGGAAGAAACCAAAAAATTAGGGTAGGATTCGTAGCTCTGATACCATGTGAATGTAATTCAAGGCTCTGACCCAATTAAGAAATCTAACACTATAAATATATATTGATTTAGGGAGTACAAAAATTACATATTTGTCATTTGCACACTATTAGATAAATGTTCTTCTTTTGCAAAATCTATAATGAGCACTGTTTTTGGGGTTTGAATCACTAATAAGTATTAGTTTTGTGATTACCAATAATACATTTAGTAACCATTGAAATTTATCTGCCATGTAGCTTAGTTTCGCGATTTTGAACCGTGTTAATATGCTGACTTGAAAATATCATAAAAATGAATTTACGATTTATTTTGATCTATGATCTGCCGTATATCATGATTTCTTCATTAAATCGCATATCTTGGAGAAATGCCAAAAGAAAAAAGAAATATTCGATGAGCTAAAAGTAGGAATTGTAATTAGAGTACTCAACTCCAAAATGGTGTTTTTCCTATGTTAGTTTATTCAAGTTCGGAGAAAGAAAGGAACGAATGCAGGCCAAGTGTAGAAGCGCCCATAGCTGCTTTTAAATATTCATTGACAATAACATATACGGAGGCGATGAACGCTAATGCTACTATTCCACACCAGAATTTGTCACAGGATTTGGTGTCCCGTGACTAGAGATATGCTTAACCGCATGCAAAGCCGTCCATCGTCATGTTCTCATGATCCATCTTCATTTAACCAATTGCATTTATTTTGTACAGATTTTTATTGTAGCATGTTAGGTTTTTTTTTTAATAGTAGATCCTCTATTTCACTATAGTTGAGCTACTGTTGGGCCAATGAGAGGTAGAGCTCTTCCATTACAGATTTCTCCATTCACAAAACTCAAACCCAAGACCTTACTTAAGGGGAACAAGCGTCAAACTACTTCAACCAATCTAAGTTGGTATATTAAGCAGTGTTTGATTGGGAAAAAAAATTATTTCTCAATTTTCCATTGTTTGGCATACTGACTGACTAAAAATTATTTTACTAGGAAAATTATTTTCACAATAATGGAAGAAAGTATTTTCCATTTTGAGAAGGGAAATTGATTTTCTTCATTTTATTTTTTTGATAATTTGGTCAGCTATGTAGAGTAAAATTCGACATCAACAGTTCAACATTCCTTTATTTGCTTTACATTTATCTCCATCCGGACAATTTAATCGATACTCGCCACTTAAATAATTCATTTGCAATTTTTTGCCTCTAAAACAATTTCGATAATTTTGGATCATTATTTGATATGTATTAATATAACTTAAAATATAAATTTTTAGCTCAACATTGCTAAATTTGACTTATTTGATCAGAACTGAAAAATAATACTTAATTCCATATCATTAGGTGAAAGTAATAACCAAAATTCATTCCTAAATTCTACAACTTTCTTCCTGGCAAGTAAAAGTTTTTATTTTCTTCCACAAGATGTACAATCAATGCCCGTTCCAATCAGCAACATACCCAGGCTGCAAATCCAATATTACCGACCTATACATACAATTCAATATTTTACAAAACAATAAAAGATTTATGAACAACAAAAATTCCCCAGTACTGGATCTACTTAAAATATTTAAAATTAGAGTAAGATTTAGTCAAAAAATAAGAATACCTGATACTGCAAAACAGCAGCCAATTTGCGATGAAGCCAGTGACGACATACAAGTTTTGTTTCAAAAAAAAGGTTGCGATGAAGCTTTTTAATCAAGCCACGAAACTAATATGCGTCCCTAACTACTAC